>JBCJKH010038657.1:0-14492 GCA_039877255.1 Loriculus beryllinus
AGGGACAGGACACCTGACCCAAACTAGCCAAAGAGGTATTCCATACCACAGCATGTCATGCCCAGGATGTAACTGAGCGTGACCTGGAAGAACAGACACTTCCTGATTGGGCTCGTTTTGAGTAGGTGGTATCGTACTTTCTTCCCTTGTTATTTTTTTTCTTATCATTATTATTATTGGTGGTGGCAGTAGTGATTTGTGTTATATCTTAGTTACAGGACTGTTCTTATCTGAACCCGTGGGAGTTACATTCCTTCGATTCTCTTTCCCATCTCTCTGGGTGTGGGAAGGAAGGAAGGGGGGGAGTAGAAACTCGGTTTAAACCACGACAATAGACCAGGCCACAGTCTGGTCTATCAATCTACCAGAGTAGGTTTTTTGGTTTGGGGGTTTGGTTTTTGTTGTTTGCATTTTTTTAGACTTTTTAAGAGGGAATGATAGTAGATTTCAAAGTGATATCTACATAGTTATATAAACCCAAGATGTGCCCAAGTACTGTGATCTCAAGAGCCATCACTATATATACTAAAATTTGGGGCTTTTTAATAAGGAAAGAAAAATATTTTTCTAGTCCAATCTATAGGCTTTCAAATAACCATTTTTTAATCCTTTATTTTTTTCTCTTTGAAGATCTTTTGTGGTTTCTTAGTTCATTTGCTTAGTTGCTTTTAAAGTCCAGCTAGGAATTCAGCTGTCTTTGTACTTAATAGTTTATTAAATGGTCTTAAAACTATGACATAGTTATAGACTTCAATAAAAGAAGCTTTAGGCTGTCTTAGTGTTCAGTTTTTCTTAAGAATAAGGCTAGGTTTTGTAACACTAAAATGCAATGAAATTGTAGCTTACAGGTAGATAAAAAAAAAATGTTTTAAAATGCAATTTTCATTCTGTTTCAGAATAAATGACGCAAAAAAGGTATGCATTCAGTAAGTAGTAATTCATGTGATATTGCCATATTTTAAGAAAAATTTTGTCTTACACTCATTTTATAGTTGCTTTAAATAATTCCTGCAAAAAGACATTGTCATAGGGAATGTAAGGTACTATATATACAATTCTTTAGCCTCTTAATTCTGATCATGCGCAAAAGTATATTTAAAATATTTATGTAGATAATATGTAGCATACATTTATAGCTTTCATAGAGTGTAAATTTGCAAAAAGGCAGAGAGTTGCACTGTTGTACTGGTCTCCTGTACATACTCTGCTTCAGCTATCTGCAGATGTGTATTTGGCATTTGTGTAAGATTTTAGGTAGGTCTTTAACATCATCTACAGGCATACATAATATGCCCTAGAAGACAAGGAGTTCCCAAAAGAGAAAAAGTAGATTCAATCCGTATATCCATTCCTGTCCCTGAACTGTCAGAGATTGTTGATTTGGAATAAATTTATTTATTAAACAAGTATGATCACTGATATCATCAGTGCGTTTATTTTGCCTAGCTTCATTCAAGCCATACTTAAATAAAATGGCTTTGCAAAAAAAACCCCACAACCCAGCATGTGTAATACAAACTTCATAAAAAGTTTTTTCATTGTATAATCTACTATTTCTTAGCCATATTAGACAAAACCTGTTGATTGCCTGTAGAGAGATGCCTTGTGCTATACTGGATAACCCCCTGCTCCCCTCTTGCCAGATATCAATCTGAAGAGATGGGCTTCCCGAAGGCCTTTTTTGTGTTTGTCAGCTGCCTCGTAGCAGGTAGGTAACTAAAATATTCTTGGAAATTCTGAGCATTATAAATGGTGCCAAAAACCAATGTTTAGACATTGGAATCAAGAACAGAAATAAGAAAATAAAAATTATAGTTTGATATTTATTTACATATTTTCTTCATGGTTTATATGTGGAGATGGTCTGGAGGTCCTGAGATGCAAAGATTTTCAGAGAATAGACTTCAAAAGTCTCTGTTTGAAATTAGTGAACTCCTTATTTTATCTATTATCCAGGAATAAAATAAATATTGCACACTTTTCCACTAATCAGTTCTTGATTTAAAGAAAAAGCAATTTTTTTTTTTTTTTCTGGTTGGTTGGGTTTTTTGTTGGGTTTTTTTCCCCTTTTCTTTTGGTTGTCTGGTTTTTGGTTTTATTTTTGTTTTATGTACATGTGTGTGAGAAAGAGAGAGAGAAAAAAACACAGCACCTTAGAGCTGTCATTATAATACATGAATTAAAGATTTTTGACACTTGCTTTGCAATTGCCAGTGCCATAGACAGCATCATACACAAAGACCAAATAATTTTAAAATGCGCTACAGAAAATTAAACAGTATTTTTAGCTATGTGTGTATATAACCGTCTTTGTAGGCTCACACACTCTTTATGAATATAAAGAGCAATACAGAAAGTTTAGAATCTATTTGAAGAACAAAAGCATCTTTCTGCATAAACTCATGAAACGAGTGAGCATTTTAGTCTAGTGAAGACAGTACACTAAATTCTGGCATGGAGAAAACTGCACTTTGTCCTGGGTTCAGCTGTAGCAGTCATTTTTCTCCTTTTTAGTAGCTGGTGTAGTGCTGTTTTTTTTTATTGTAGCCTCAGAACAATGCTGACAACACACTGTTTTCAGTTGTTGCTAAGTAATGTTTACTCCAATCAAGGACTTTTCAGTCTAAAGCTCTACCGACTGAAGAAGGGCACAAGAAGCTGGGAGGAAGCAGAAACAGGACACCTGACCCCAACTAGCCAAAGGCATATTCCATAACACAGCACATCATGCTCTGTGCATAAACTGGAGGGAGTTACACAAAAGGCCTGGATTGCTGCTCAGGTCAGGCTGAGTGTGTCAGTGAGTGGTGAGCAATTGTATTGTGCATCACTTGTGTTTATTGTTTTCTTTTCCTCTTTTAGTTTCATATTCTCTTCCCTTCTTATTTGACTTACCATTATTGTTATTGGTGTTAGCAGTAGTGATTTGTGTTATACCTTAGTTACTGGAATGTTCTTACCTCAACCCATGTGATATACATTCTTTTGATTCTCCCCCCCAACCCTCTGGGAGCTGGGAGGGTTGGGGGGGAGGAGTGGGGTGAGTGAGTGAATGCATGGTTCTGGGTTACCAGCTGGGCTTAAAACATTACACACGTGTTCTTCAAAATCTGTTTTCTCTGTAGATGAGAGAGATGTGAAATAGCCAGTGTTGTAAGTCAAGAATGAATTATGTGATTACAACACTTGTGTGACAATTAGAAGTAAAAAATATCAGTGAAATGTGAAAAAAACTCAAACCAAACCAAAAATGCGTTCCCTTTTGTCTATAATCTATTTATTTATTTTTTTAACAGGGAAAAAGATGAAAAATATTCTCAGCCCATTCTACTATAGTATAGCTGATTAATTTCTTCATATGAATATACCACTAAATGCCTAAACTGGATTTTTTCCAGCCAGATCATCAGCAGGAAAGCCTAAAGCAGATAATGCAAGTCATTATTACTGAGCAGCACGTAAACTGTTCACAGACTGGGAAAAAGTCAATGATGCTGTTGAAAGGAGAATATAAACTGGAACACAACAAAAGCTGTACATGAGAGAAGGTAAACCTAGATAGATGCTTTCTATACTGTTTTATAATATCCTTGTAAACACATAACAACTCTGTTAAATTCCGTGGGTTTTATTTTAACTAGGGTTTGGCAAATTGGTGTAAGAATTATTCTCAGAAGAAAAATACTGTATTCTGCAGACTGGAGAAAAGACAAAGAATTGGAATGTTCTCATAGAGGATTTGAGAAAAAAAAGGGTGCCACATTGTCAAAGCCCCTTCCTTTGTCTCGTCAAGGAGACAATTGCATCTTTAGTAGATATACAAGACTGTTATTATTGGCATTGTGTTTCAAATGACTGACAGTCATTTAATGAATATATTCCTTTTCCTTTACTAAGCTTTTTGTATTTTTTAGTACTGGCTTGTAATCTTGCTAATAACGAATTCTACCAAATGAGGATTTTAGTGATAGTAGAAAGTACTGAAATTGCAGAAAATGAAAAAATGGGAAATAAGCCTGCATATTTTGTATCTGTTGAGTTAATTGATTTGTGTTTATGGTATATATTGTTGAGGTTAAGAAATTTGCTTCTCAGTTAAATTGAGGAGTTTACTCAGGCCCTCGGTGAATTTATCAGGTACACAATTAATTGTTTAGGTTCTATTTCTTTACTATTTCTTTTAAAACAGCATTATAATAGCATCAGCTATAAACCCAAAATGCCTGGAAACAGTTCAAAGTTTGCAATGGCTTAGAGGCTAGCTGCACTTTCGATATACAGAGATTCCTATAAGCTCTTGAGGAAAAAAGAATTTTCCTCAAAGTTTGAAGTCATATTTTCAGAATCAAATTTGGTGCCTCACGCTTTTCACTTTAGGTTGTCACATTTGTCTACCATCCTGGTTTAGCCTTATAACAAGGGAATCCACTGAAATCATATTTTATCACTCTCAGTTGTCCATAGATACATTATTTGCAGAGTGTCTGGTTTCATTCCTGGCTTGGTCTCATTGTTCATCTTCCAGGGGCAATTTGCACCATCTCTAAAGTATTCACGTGATAAATAGGACAGGGAGTGGCAGGTAAAAGCCTAGAATCAGGTTTAAATGACATCATAGATTGCATCTATTATTTTTTTTTTAATTATGAATTCACTATTTTTATTATTAAACATTTATAATGCAGTTGTTTCTAGAGACCAACAGACCTTAACAATGTATAGAAATGGCATTCCTTTCCTCAAAGAGATTACAGTCTCAAAGAGTGGGTGTGACAAGCGTATGCAAGAAGCATACAGAGCAAGGACATAGCTGTTGAGACGTTGTGAAGAAATAGGAGGTGGACAGTTCTGAGCTAGTTGCAATTCTATCCCAACACATTTTTTGCACATTTCACTATGTTTTGTTAAATTTCACTATAAGCAACTTTGGATGCATCAGTGCATGCCTCTGAGGTGCTTGAATGCTAATGCAGGCAGTATAGGGAGTAAATATGATGATTTGGAGATCTATGTGCAGTTGCAGGGCTTGGTCTTGTTGGGATCACAGAGATGTGGTGAGATGGCTCCCACTTTCTGGAGTGTTGCAATGGAGGGATACAGTCTGTTTGCAAAGTACAAGAGTGGAAAATGAGGAGGGGTAGTTGTCCTTTAGCTGAGAAAGCACCTGGAGTGTATGGACCTCTGCATTGGGACAGATGAGGAACCAACTAAGAGCTTATGTACTAGAATTAAAAAAACAACAGCTAGGGATGACATTAAAGTGAGTATCTGCAATTGGCAAACTGAGCAGGGAAGAACAAGTAGATCAGGCCCTCTACAGACAGATAGGAGCAACCTTACTTTCAGAAGTACTGTTTCACATGGGGGACTTCAACAACTCCTGTATCTGCTGGAGATACAGTACAGCAAGACAAAAGTAATCCAGGAAGTTCCTGGAGTGCATCAATGACAGCTTCATCCTCCAAGTGATAGAGAAGCCAACAAAACGAGATGTTCAGCTGGACCTCATACTCACCAGCAAGGAGATGATCGTTGTGAAGATCAAAGGCATCTAGGTCTGGAGTGAGGGTGGAGTTCAGGATCCTGAGATCAGGGTGAAAAGCAAAATCACAGCCCAGGACTTCAGGAGAGCAGATTTTGGCTTCTTCAAAGATCTGTTTGGAAGAGGCCCACAGAATAAGGCCCTGGAGGAAAAAAGGGCCTGAGAAAGTTGGTTAATTTTCAGAGATGACTGTGAGAGGTCCCTGGGCAACAAAAGAGAGAAAATTTGACTCCTATCTTCAAGAATGGCAGGAAGGAGGGCTCATGGACCTACAGACCAGTCAATCTGACTTCAGTCCTTAGGAAGGTGATGGAGCAGCTAATCCTGGAAACCATTTCCAGTCACATGAAGGACAAGGAGGTCATTAGGAATAGTCAGCATAGTTTCTCCAAGTGGAAGCAATGCCTGTCCAATTTGGTAAACTCCTACTATGGTAAACTTGATAATTTTCTAGTGGCCTGGTAGATGAAGGGAGAGTACAGCTGGACTTCAGAAAACCTTTGACACTGTCTCTTATAAGATCCTCATAACAAGTTGTCGATGTTTTGGCTGGATGGTCTGAAAACCAGCTGAATGTATCGGCCTAGAAGGTGGTGGGCAGTGGTAGGAAGTCCTGTTGGAGGCTGGCTCCTAACGCTGTACCCCAGGGGTCAGTACTGAGTCCTATGCTGTTCAATCTCTTCCTTAATGATCTGGACAATGATACAGAATGTACTTTCAACAAGTGAGAAAACTGTGAGAAGCTGCTGTTAAGCAGAGGGTTATGCTGTCATCCAGGTTGACAAGAACCTCGTGCATAAGAGAAAGTGCAAAGTCCTGCTTATGGAGAGGAATAACACCATGTACCACTATATATTGGGGGTCAAGGAACTGGCAAGTAGCTTGGCAGGAAAAGACCTGTGGGTACTGGTAGCCAGCATCTTGAACTGTAGCCAGCAATGTTTCTTTGCTGCAAAAAAATCTAACGGCATCCAGGCTCCATCAGGCAAACTATTGCCTGCAAGTGGGAGGACATGGTCTTTCCTATCTAACACAGCACTAAGGATCATAACTGGAGTACTCTGTGGCTCCTCAATAGAAGAGAGAAATGGGCATACATCCCGTGAAGGGCCACAACGATAATCAAGGGACCAGAATATTTCACCTGTAAAGGAAGGTTGAGAGAGCAGAGACTGGTTAGCCTGGAGAAAATCTAGGAGAGGATCTTATCAATATGCACAAACACCTAAAGGAAGGGTGTAAAGCGAATTGACCCAGGCTCTTTTCAGTGGTATGCAGTGGTGGGACAAAAGGTAATGGACAAAAACTGACACCCAGGCAATTGCCTCTGAACATCTGAAAGCAGAGGGTGACTAAGCACTGGCACAGGCTGCCCAGAGAGGTTGTGGAGTCTCCATCATTGGAGATATGCAGGACATGGTCCTGAGCAAGTGACTCTATGTGATCCTGCTTGAGCAGGGCAGGGCTGAACCTTTAGAGGTATCTTTTAGCCTGAACCAGTCTATGAATCTGTGATTCTGCTTTACAGCAAAGGTAAGTTTTGAGTGCCATCAGCAGTACTTTTACAGAGGACTTGAATATCTTTATGCCTCTTGGAAAATCCCTAGAGGTAAAAGGTTTGCTTCTCATAGACTGTGATTATCTCACTTTATTATTAATGCTATGCCAAATGCAGAAAACAGTGTGTATTTTCATCTTCTGATTCGTTTTGTTAGATTGTATACAAGAGGAAATAAATTAGATGCACCAAAGCAGACTTTTCAAGGGCAAATATAATATATTAATGCAGTGCCTTATGAATCTTAATAAAAACCATCATTCATTACAAAAAGGTAATATGTAGCTTTGTTTAGATGGTACTGACATTTTACCAGTGTGGAACCTTAAATAGTTCCCTATTATACAAAATTACTTATGCTTTTTCTTGTAGAAGATCAGAGAAAAAAATAATAGCCTGTCACTCCAGTAAAAACCATTAGTTTGTTGGGAAAATTCCAGACCAAGTCTGCTTTACCTTTGCTGCAGCAGAAGCTTCACGCTGAGACTAGAGGTGTCTGATTGACCCATCATCCCTGCTGGAAGCCTCTACTCCTCTGCTAGCCTTGACTTGTGTGACCTCAAAATAAATGCTGATATTTTACAATTCATAACACAGAGGAAAAAGAAAAATGAAAATGGAATATATGATTAGGGGTATAATTTTCTGCCACCACTGTCTCCTTACTGCTTTGATTCTTGGTACCAGAAGTTTGAAAGTATCTATATATTATGCTGGAAGCCTTCTTCCTGTTAAAATAGACTAATGAGAACCTGGATTTAAGCCGTTTTTTCCCTCCTTAACGGGCATGCAAAATGAAAAGAAAAGAAAAAAGTCCAAGTGTCAAGTATGAGTACTTGTCCTACATCAGTTAACAGAGAATTTAATTAATATGTTGCAAAGATCTTTATCAGTTGTGACATTACTCCATTATCACTACCGGAATGTTAATGGATTTCCATAAATTTGCTATATTTGAATATTATGTTGAATTTGAATAAGCATGTGAGCAAAACACAGGAGATGATTTCACAAAGTGCTGGAATTTTATTCTGGTTTAGAATTAGATGCAGACCCATTTAAAATCTGTAATGAAATAAACTACTGCATGGATTATTTGTACTTTTTACTAATTGTCACAAGAAAAAGAAAGATGGTCTATAGTTACTTTTAAGGATTACTTTGTTTATAAGGTTCAAGTATTTTTTGGTTTAGTTTGTGTCACTGAGGTTTTTTTTAGAACAAGCAATACTAAGAATGTTATTGTCTCAGACAAACAAGTGAGTTCTTGGTGATCAGAATATATACAAACATTGGAAGCTGTTTCTCTGAAATAGTAGTTTCTGAGTGGCCAGTTGTTCCCATTAGTATTCAGGTTCAGTCTCTTCTCACTTCTCTACCACAAGCAAAATAATCTACCTGACTATGCTTACTGCCAGGAAATTTTTGCTTAGGCAAAAATATTGAATTCCCGTCTCACCATTTTGTGGAGTATACCCACTGATTTTTTGGAGAACCTGTTTAGAAGATACATCAGGACACCTATTTTTATGTCCAAGCGGATACCAGTGACATGTGGGGTTCCTCAGGAGTTAGTGCTGTTCAACATCTTTAAGAGACATGGACAGTGGGATTGAAGTTCTTCAAGGCCAAGTGCAGGTCCCTGAACCTGGGTAGGGGCAACTCCAAGAGCAAACACAGGCAGGGCAGAAGGTAGACTGAGGTCAGCCCTGGGAAGAAGACCTTCTGGGTGCTGGTAATGAGAAGGTCAACATGAGCCAGCAGTGTGTGCTTGCAGCCCAGAAAGCCAACAGTATGCTGGGCTGCATCAAAAGCAGCTTGGCCAGCAGCCTGAGGGAGGTGATCCTGTCCCTCTACTCTGCTCTTGTGAGAACCCACCTAAAGTAGTGTGTTCATTTCTGGGGCCCCTGACGCAAGAGTGAAATTCACCTGTTTGAGTGATTCTGGAGGAGGCCATGAAGATGGTCAGATGGCTGGAGCACCTCTCCTGTGAAGACAGGCTGACAGAGTTGGACTTCTTCAGCTTGAAGAGGAGAAGGCTCTGCAGAGGCTTTACAACAATCTTCCAGTGTAAGAAAGGGCTTATAGGAAATCTGAGAGGGACTTCTTACAAGGGCAGGTAGTGATAGGACAAGGGGAATGGCTTTAAGCTGACTGAAGGGAGATTTAAATTAGATATTGGGAAAAAATCTTTACTGTGAGGTTAGTGAGACACTAGAACAGGTTGCCTAGAGAAGCTGCAGCTGCCACATCCCTGGAATTTTTCGAGGCCAGACTGAGTAAGGCTTTGAGCAACCTGATCTAGTGGAAGGTGTCCCTGCCCATGGCAGGGGGGATTGGAACTAGACGGTCTTTCCAACCCAAACCATTCAATGATTCTATGACACTGAAATGGCAAATGAATTCCTGTAAAGATAGCACAGCTATACAATTTTAAGATCGCCATCCTGTAGGGATGGATGACTATTCACTTAAAAACACTTTCAGTCACCTCTGAGTGTTGGCTATTTGCCTTGAAATCTTCCTGAACTCATAATAAAATGCTTGTAAAACATAGAATCATAGAATGGTTTGTGCTGGAAAGGACCTAACATCATCTAATTCCAACCGATCTGCCATGGGCAAGGACACCTTCCCCTAGACCAGGTTGTTCGAAGCCCTGTCTAACCTGGCTTTTTTTTTTTGTTTGTTTGTTGTTGTTTGGTTGGTTGGTTTTGATTTTTTACCTTTTTTTTTTTTTTTACTTGATATTTGGTTTTGGTTTTTTTGGGAGCAGTTGTTTGTTTTTTTGGTGGTGGTGGGTTTTTTGTTTTTTGGGTTTTTTTCTGTCATTTTTGTTTTTCTGGTTAGAACTGGCTCTCTGGACTTCCATCTATCTTAGCTTAAAACCCCCTTATATTCTCTCCTGGGAAATTTAATTAAAAATTGTTTATCCTTTCAGCCTTCACTACTGACTGTACTTAAAAAGTAAACTCTTTAATTCCTAGTTATTCCTGTCACTAAAGTAAAAATTTGAGACCACATTTCCCTGTTTCTGAAGGGGTGATTATTGTTTAAAGGAGTTGATATTAATTTCAAGTCTGCTTCAGACACAGTTTTATATATGACTAAATACTGCGATAAAGGATCACAGTTGTTACCTAATTTATTCTGGACCAATAGGTCTAGAATATGTTATTAAAACACAAAAATATTTTATTTTTACTTTCTGATAGATCCTGAATTCATGTTTTAGCACTATTCGACAACCCTTTGCCTATTTACTTGCTCTGATTAAATTTCATCATTCTGTAAGGTATTCTTCACCGCATCACAGTTTCCAGAGGTCATTTAAGTTCCACTTGTGTTCAGCTTTTCAACTTTCCTGTCCCTGGTGTCATACGCTTAACCTCCTGTCATCTCAGAAAGTATTAATCTTTAATGTACAATATAATGGTAATTTCCCAGGCCATGCTGTGCATTTTGGTTAGGTTAACTAGGCAAAGCCATACCCAAGTCAGCAAACTACCAGGGACAATTTCTTTCTCTGTTTATGCAATAGACTGACTGACGCTTTCAGGCAAGAATGAACAGTTTGAAGCATGATCCAGTGACAGCAGAATCAGTTATTGACACTTAGCCCATATTGACAATAGCCCATCAGTTATTGACACTTTGGCCAAAGGTACAAGATATCTGTATTGAGCTCTCAGCATGCATCCTGCTCCCCAGGGTACTCTTGTTCCTTTGAATTTATGTCGTTTCCCATAAGAGCAACAGCTTGGGTCTAGAACTTACACGTTAGTATTCAGGGACAGTCCAAACTTCATTTTGCAATTATGTCCCATGAGCTTTGTGCTCTGTATGGTTGTCCCCAGGTTATGGCTAATAGATTATGTCATAACAACCTGTGCAAACTAACCCTCCATAGCTGTGGATAATTATTAATTTTCTCTCTTAAAATAGCAGAGCTCATTTTTCTGCATCAATTGCATCTGCAATTATCTGCAACCTTGCATCAAATAGTCTTGATTCTTTGCACATACATGTTGCGATATTCTGTTGCTACTGTTACAGAAAGCAGTAGATGCAGTTTTAGAGGAAAAAAAATCATGTTTTCCTTGGCTAGTTCAATAGTTGCTAAAATTAGTCATTATTAATTTCACTGGTCTTTTAAATTATAATATTTCATTTTATTCCTTTTTTTCCTTTTGGATTTCTCTGTCTGTAAGTCTCTTTTCTCAAAACACAGATTTGACAATTTCGTGCCAACTCTCTGCTGTGACCAAGTGTAACAGAAGGTGCCAAAACTGATCTGACAAAACTGTCTCTCTAAACTCCACTGTGGCATCTAAATATTTTATATACCTTGTGCAGGCAACTTTCATTATGATTTGAAAACCTCCCTGAATTATCTCTGTACTCTTTTCTTGTCTATGCTTTACAACGCTTCCTTTTTGTACATTTGCCATTTTCCTCACCTGCATTAAAATATAGATTTTCTTTGTCAGAATCCTGGCTAGACACATTTAGTATTATTCCTTTCTAAATATATCCTCAATTATGTTTCTGCCTACACTTATAATCTTCTTTTCTGTCATTTCCCTTTTCACATCACTATTAATAACAGGCTTAATAACTACTAGCATATGTCAATATATGCTATCTCCATTCACTTCTAGTAGAAAAGGTTCATATCACTATCTTTGGCTGTTCTTCTCTCTCAAGTGTTTCTGCTTAACAACGATATTGATATCTGAGTGTATTTAACTGCTGTCAGGAAAAAAGACTTCTATATGAAAACTGTCAGTTTGCTTTGCCTTTTGCAAAACCTGCATTAATATAGAAATACAAAATGATTAAAACCCAAATTTTGTCTTTAGTGAAATGCTATGTTTATATTACTATAATAACAGGGTGCAATTCAGACAAATACAAGCACTTTCAACCCACTTAAACTTAAGCAATCACCTGAGATAGAAATGTTGTCATCAGGTTTCTTCCACAGGTAATGGATGCAGCTAGATCTCTCTATGGGGCACTCCAGACTACTTATGATTTGAACTATCCTTTTTAGGGCACTCCTCTCTGCCTTAGTTATATAGAATAAGTAAAGATGGAATTTCAAGTGATAACTCTCATACCTTGTGCTATGCAATATTCAGAATAGAATAATGTGTGTAAAACCGTAGTACACAGCATGTTAAGGTTTTTATTCCCCACCTCAGATTTTTTATCACATGTACCTGATGAATATTTTCTGACATGCTGGTACAAAAGCAAATGTAGAGAGAGAATTAACCTGTTGTTTCTTTACCAACTGTTCTAGGAAGAGGGGCACAAGCCAAAAACTGTTTCTGTAGAGGGTGTCAAAATACTGAGCATGGGTATTTCTACCAAAATTTGTATAACAGAGTGATTTCATAATGCAGAGCCCATCTGGATCCAAGTCTAGGTTTTCTGTCAAATGAGCATGTTGGCAAGGTTAAGATCTGTTAGTTTTATGGTATCACATGTTTATTAAATATCAGGCATGTAGCACTGTAATTTATGTTCTGCTTTACAAAAAGATAATAAAATAAAGCGGTCAACCCTCTCCCCCCCCTCCCTCCCCCCCGCCCCACCCCCTAAAATGATATTATAAAGGGCAAACAGGATGTGGGATATTATTTCATCAGTGAAAGAAGTAAGGAGATAATGAAGAAATAAAAGGTGAGAAAGGCTAGACCATTATTTCAATATGCCCTATTGGAAGGGAAAAAAAGTTTCAACCTTGGCAGGGACAAGAATCAGACTTTCCCAAGTGTTTCATGAAAGGAGGCGTGAAACTTAAGTTGGGAGATATATTAGGCGCCCAGAGAAGAGAACAGGGAACGAGAATTTATCTGAAACATCTGCCTCTGTATCTCCTAGTCAATTAATATAATGAGATCTTACTAGAACACCTTCATTACCTTCAATTTTGGTTATTGTAAGTAACATTGAGTCATTTAAGAAGTCAGTTTTATAAAAATCAATTATTTTTATATATCTATAAATGTGTTGAACAGTACATGGTTGGCTTCTCTCCTTCAATTTGTATATCTTATTTAGTTTTGAAAAAATTAAAATATCTTCTATTTTCTCCTTCACAGCTCAAATTTTGTAATATGACGTGAAAAAGCAAAATAAGTTAACTGGATTATGCTTCACCACATACTCATTCACTCACTCTGACAAAGAACTTTGATAAATTTATTAAATATGACTTGCAGCTACAAAAACCAGACTGACATAACAAAATATGAAAAAAGCTGACATAGACAGAAGTATAATAAAGAAAACATACTTGTAAAGAGAAGGTGAGAGGCCAGAAAAGAGATGGCCACATATATGTCTCAAATACAGCTATGAGAAGGCTATTAACAGGGCCTGAACACTCAGTCTGTTTAAGGATGGAGAAACAAAAATCTGTATCAACTTTCTGTATCAGCTACTGGGGAGAGATCCGAGTAGTTGAGGAGACATAAAATCCTTTCTCCCATTGGTAAAAGTTTCCCTGGGGCAGCTAACAATGGTTTCTTATGCAGTAAAACTCAGAGTTTGCCAGGTTTTGTTACTTATTTGTTTGTTTTTTGACTTAAAAAGTATGGATGTGCCAGGAGAAGCTTTCTTAAAAGTCACTCCTTACATGCCCAACTAATTTATACTAACTAGAAGAATCTAGAATTAGTAGGAAAACAGCAGTTTGTTCCATGGTAATTTTTTCTGTCTGCTATTCCAAGTAGATACGGATTTAGGATAGACAAAAAAAAAAAAAAAAAACAAAAAAATCTAGACATTTTAACTTCAATTTTATTAAATTAAATTTAAAAAATTAGGAGACAAAGACAAAAAATGGTTGCTATATGACTATATCGAGAAGTCTTTTAAAATTTCAACTACTGTACTTTGAATTGGGGCATATCTGCAATAAAATTTTGAAATATCTAAAATATTTAAGTATGTTTGTCACTTTCAATTGTATATACTTAAAAAGAAGTAATAATATGCATGGTGATGTTTTTTCTTAATAAAACTATATTTTGTTTGTGACACAAACCTGTACAATTAGCAATATCTGGTAGGTTGTGAGGGTTTTTTTATGTGTTTTTACAATTAAACATTTTAGTGGTTTCTCTGATTGCATATACTTATTATGAGGAAAGTATACCTCCGAATGTAGTAGAAGTGAAGCTCAGCTCAGTGCTTTATTGACTGTAATATTCAAATAGATGCACTCATATAAAAGCAACTGTTTAACCTGGTCATAACAATCCATAACATTATAACTACTCTGTTTCTTTATATTAAACCCACTTAAGATGGAGTGATACTTCATCTTTCACTTTTTTTGTCTATTCAATGAGCAAGTCAGCATTGCACTGAAGCACT
>JBCJKH010038658.1:0-14568 GCA_039877255.1 Loriculus beryllinus
CTGTGTCCAACCTGGCCTTGAACACTGCCAGGGATGGGGCAGCCACAGCTTCTCTGGGCACCTTGTGCCAGGGCCTCTCTTCTCCAGACTGAACAGCCCCAAATTTCTCAGCCTGTCTTCATATGGGAGGTGCTCCAGACATGAAGAGATCACATTCTGATCTACAAAACCCCTCAGTGTGTGCACCACAGGGCTTCTTGGCTACCATCCCAAAAGGGTCATACACAGGAAAGGTACCTCACAGCACATCTACCTGTGCCTAAATTGTACCCCACTACAGAGCCAGCTTGTATGTGACATTTGGTATGGCACAGGGACTAATTCGAAGGCAGGGGATACACACAACACGGCGTAATGCTGTTATTGCTGTATGCTCAAGAGCTCACCTGTACAGGAGAAATCATCCACACGGACGTATCCCACGGCACAGTCACAACGATAGGATCCAGGCAAGTTAACACACACGGTGTTGGCATGGCAATAATGCATCTTGGCAGCGCACTCATCGATATCTGTAGAGGAGAACCACCGAGGTAAGTTACACTCGGGCTTAGAAAAATATAAAACCGACACAATATTAGAGTAAGAGAAAATAAATTCCATTTACAAATCCAAAGGCAATTTAGTTTTAACTCCAGCACTGGGGCCTACAAGGATGCTGGAGAGGGACTCTTCATCAGGAACTGCAGTGACAGGACAAGGGGTAATGGGTTATAACTTACACATGGGAAGCTCAGGTTGGATATAAGGAAGAAGCTCTTTACTGTAAGGGTGATGAGACACTGGAATGGGTTGCCCAGAGAAGTGTGAATACTCCATCCCTGGCAGCGTCCAAGGCCAGGTTGGACAGAGCCTTGGGTGACATGGCCGAGCACGAGGCTTCCCTGTCCATGGCAGAGGAGTTGGAACTGGATGATCTTAAGGTCCTTTCCAACCCTAACTATTCTATGATTTTATGATTGGCTGGGGCTTGGAGCAACCTTGTCTATAGTGGAAAGTGTTCCTGCACATGGCAGGGGTTTGAAACTAGATGAGCTTTAAAGTCTCTTCCAGTCCAAACCATTCCAGGTTTCCATGAATAAAGAAGGAGGCAAACTTAGTACAGAAGTATTCCTTAAAATAGACCTAAAATTCCTGTGTCATAGCAATGGGTTCCTTCTGCTGCTCTTCATGAAATCCTTTATTTTTTTAACTATGAAAAATTACACTTGGGTTTTTTTCTGTGACAATGTTACAAGACAAAAACTGATGCAGAGTTTTCAAACACACAAAATAGCATCACAAGTGTGCAGCACTGACAATCCTACCTGCCTTACTGGTAACCTAAAGCATGAAGGCACAGTGCCTCTGCACAGCAGGCGGCAGCTGCAGTGCGGCACAGATAGGACACGGCAATGTCTGTCACAGTAATGCAGCAGATTCAACTACTGAGTTGACGGGTGAGTGTCCCAGTACCCCAGACTCACTCAAGTGCTAGGACAATGCTCTTTCCCTGCAACACACAAGTAGCATAAGGGATAGCCTATTTTAAGCTGCTTTACATCACACCAATGGAACAAAAAGATGACTATGGAGCAGTAGAAACTTGACCCCATATCTCTGTTTGCTTGAGGATCTCTACTGCTGTTGCAATTCCAAAATTCAAACCTGTTTTCACAATAGTGAATCAAGCCCATCACTGATTTGCCTGTTTAAATATCCCAAAGCTCGGTGATACTGTAAACTGTAAAATCTTCCCCCTTCTTTCCCACAAAACCAGATATTATACTGAAGAATTCTCCTGATTTGTTTTCTCAGCAGGATAGATTTTCTGCTTAGTAGCACAGATTTTACATGAAGTAATTCATGGTTTTCAAAAGATTAATTCTAGTGTTCCATATGTCCACACAAAGAAAAATGAATCAGACTCATTCTTCCCCCTCTATTACCTTTTCCTTGTTATTCATTGCTCGCACTCTAGTAAGGTATTAGCTGACAACACAGCTGAAGAACTCCCTCAACCAGTAGGGTTGGTCACCACACAGTGTGGTCTCCTCCACATCCCTTTGCACAGCCATCTACAGAGACCAAGCTACAGTCTCTCTTCTCCCTCCCACCACCTGGTGCTTATGGAGATACAAGGGAGGTGCTACAAGGGGTGAGTACCATAACATCAGGATTTAACTCCAGAGTAGGAGGGTTAACCTCCACAGTGGAGGGATCATTGTGCACATGCTGAGCTCTTTGTTGCCTAAATTCAGGTGTCCTTTTTAACCTTCCTTCACAGAAATAGCTGCAGTTGAGGTACACCCACATTTTCCAGTCTCTGAAAATGAAACACATGCCAGCTACACTCACACTCGCTATACTACAGACATCTGTCTGGTAGGAACTACTAGCTAAATCACTGTGTGTTGGCCACCAAACAGCTGTCAGTTGGCAGTGATTGCTGACTGCTGCCAACTTGGGCTGAATTAGGAATGATGGCCTGGAGGCAAAAGACTTGATATACCACAGCAAAAGCCTTGAACTACCTCGTTCCCACATTGCTGTTATTTCTGCTGCAGTGCCACCTGACAAAATTAATTTTAAAAAGTCAGGAGCATCAATATATGGAAGATAAAAGCCAAGAAAAATCCTCCCACATGTCTTGTTATCACACCACAGAGCGCTAGAGCCACTTGGGAAACACTCAGGTATTGACGTGTGTTCACGCTGTTCTGTTTGCAACCTCTTTATAATAGGCTTTTGGAGCATAACTTTGAGGAGTTTTGTTCTTGCATGTCTAATAATTTCCAAGCATGAAAGGGAAAGGAACAAACAGATGTACGAAAAGAAAGCAAGAATGTCAAAACAGCAACCAATCTACCTGAAAATTAACCTTACGGGCTACCCTCTATCTCCAGCTGCCTCACTGAGTGCACTGGACAACACTCCTCTTTCTTCCCCCAAAGCAAAGAGAGAGGATTAAAAGTCTCAAAGGTGAAGGAATTTAAACTTTGGTTCATTGCAAGCAAAGCCCACATTACTGTAACACAAAATAGGAGAATACCAGTGATACAAAGAAAATCCACAACCTCTATGAAAATATTGCTGTGGGAGTATTTCTCAAAAGGAGACTCAAAAGGACTTCAAGTAATGGCTGCGCTAGAGAGGACTGAGAACAACTGACACTGGGTTGCTGCAGAAATCCTTGAGTCCAGGAGGAAAATGCTGGGTCTAACAAAGGCAACAGAAGGAACAAAAGATCCCTCTCTTCAAACTTGGCTCGCCTACTTAACTCTTTGGACATCTTCCATAAATCCTTTCAGTATTTCTCCTTTTCTTTACCTTTGCAGTATCAGTCTCCTACTAATACACACATTTCCCTTACAGAGAATAATACTGAGAGGTCAAAACTGGCAATAGTATTTTCTTATTAAAGCCTAAAGGGCAATGCTAAAACTGTTGTTCTGGACCACATCTCTGCGCATTCCTGTAAAAGGTTAGGTATTCATCACAAAATGCTTTGGGTTTTTACTTAATACTGTTAGAGTAAAATCCACAAAGCACCCAGTGGTATAGAACAGCTCAGCTGTAATGGAACTCAAATTGTGATTCATGTGTATAGATTGCTTGTCGCATTTGAAATATTAGAGCTCATCTTCTAGTGGTCTTCTGAGGTGATAAAAATATATGATTTATGTTTCTCTCTAGACTGGTGAAGTAGTTTGTTTTTCTTTTCCAAAGGTATACTTATGGCCTCTAAAATAAGACTTGACACAGCATAATGATCATTCACACCTCACCAGCTGCCATCTCCATAGGCTACCTCTTTGCAGCAACAAAGACATTTGGGCTTCAGCTTTCCAGTAAGGACCACAATATTACAGGGTGGGCTGGTTTGGTGAGTGAGAGCTGTTCTGGGTTCAAGTGTTTCCTTAATACTTAACAGAATACACACACATGAATTGTATTTTATTATTTGTGACAGTTGAAAGGAAAGTATCTCAGTGCAGCTACCTGCTTAGCACCTGCCATACCTTTTGCTACACACAGCAGCTACTCATCATCTTATACCAACCAACAAGGCAAAACAAGATTGGATGGAAACACACTACAAGTAGCATTCAACCCATGGCCAGTGAAAGAGGTTTTCAGGTGCAAATGTACTTTACAGTCCATTTGACTCTTCTCATGCCCGACTTGGAATCCTACTGCTAAATATTTATAATATTGAAACATGACAATAAGATACCAAATCACATCTAGGGCCTCTTTTTACTGTTTGTCTCCTCCAATGAATCTTATCAAACCAAATTCATCTCTGCTGTAAAGAGGACACCATTCCTGTTAATGACAACAGGAGTATTGTCCATTCACCCAAAAGGTCAAAAGGACCTATTGGTTTTTAAACTGTTAGCCCTGTAACAACCGCAAGTGAACAATCTTGAAGCAAAGCACACTCTATCTCTGCAATTGCAGACCACTGTTTGCATGCATTTACTAATAACCCATGTGGACATGAGCACTATCACCACTTGCTGTTTGGGGCTTCAGAGTTTAAATACTGGAAGACAATAATATTCCAATCAAAACAAAATGACTCAGTGTTCCAGAGCACCAACAGATGTGTGTGTAAGTCTGCTAAGTATCAGAATCAATTAGTCCACTTGCAACTATCTCCCAACTACTCACTCTCAGGTTGGGAGCATGTTTCTCCAAACTTGATCCTAATTTTCAAGCCCTCTGTAAAGGAGCAAGGACAGAAAATCAAAGATGGAGGAGAGAGAGGAAGGACAGAACTGCAGAAAGCTCTGATGTCTAAACCATGACTCCCACATCGAAAACATTATTAAAGGGGGGGTAAATTCACCTCCCCTCCTTTTATTCAAGTTAATACTATGCCTTGACATGACCTGTATTAAACCCTGGTCTAAATATTTTGGGTTTTAATAATGCAGAATCAATCTGGATTGTTATTTAAATAATATCAAATCTTAAAATATATTCCCAAACTGATGAAATCATATAGACAAAAGTTTCCAAGACAGTGTAGCACACCAGTACTGGAACATGAAAGAGGTCCTAAAATTTCAGTTTCACTCCCACAACACGGACCACATGGAATTTTCACACCACTGACTTAACAGTAACCTTGTTCATTGTTATTTCTGGTTTGTTCTCCAAACGCTCCCTGATTCTGTCCTCTCCTTCCCTTACCTCCTTTACACTGCTAGGCTCACTTGACTTCAGCTCGGCTTATCTGTTTTGTTTTAATCCTTCCACCGCCTGCCCTCTTTCACATCCAACATCCCTCAGACCTGTTTTTTACCTTTAGCACATGGCTGGTTCCTCAAATTGTGCAACACAGCCCTCAAGGAGCCACAAAGCACAGGACAGCAGGAGGGAGCAGTTATCTGTGAGCTGGCAGCAGCTCAGCTTCCAACAGTTGCCCGAGTGAAAAAAGTCTAATTATGGGCTGCAGATGTTTAGGCCAGCCTTAAAACTGCTCGAAAGCTTGGACTCCTTGATAGCAATTCATCTTCTCCACACAGGGCAGCACTCATCATTCCTCTGACTTGGATGGACGGAGCTGCTGCCCTTTTGGAGGCAGGGAAACAACCCAAACCTAAAGCAGGTAAAGCCAAAGAACATTCCCCTTTCAACATGGGTGAGAAACATTACCCGGATGTCATTAAGTAACTAAGTAGCCAAAAATGCCTTCATAAACCAGGGCTGGTGTAGCATCACCTGGGAATCCATAAGAAATAAAATACTATCAATATAATAACATCAGGATGTACAATCACTTTGACTTTTAGACATCATTAAAACGGTGCAGCCTCTTCCTCTGGGCACAGCTTAAAAGTGCTTTACCTTGAGATACCTACTTTAGGATCAGGACAAGAGTATCAATATTCCAAATCTACTTTCTGTCAATTTATCTGTCCCTCTAGGGATGACACCTCCATCACTATCAGGTTAAACAAACAAACCAACAAACAAACATTTCAACACACACACTCAAATGCAAATCCCAGCAGGAGAAGTAGTCCACCCTTGGCTTGGGAGTACACAGGGGACTTCATGGGTTACAGAACAAATGCTTTATCCCTCAAAAACCGGACTAGGGAATAAACCATCAGGGATCTGTGCTATCTTTATCTATAGTCAGAGCAATATTCTTGACAATGTTGCCAAGGACACTGCAACAGGTGAGAGATAAATTCAGAGAAACACAGAGGATAAACTCAGAAAAAGATTGCAATTCAAATACAATGCATTTCAAAATCTCTTCATAAAAAATTGAAATTAGAAATAAGCCCATGTAGTTCTAAGTCCCACGTTGGCATCAGCTTGTTCTTTCATATCAGTTTTGACTCAAAAATACCTCAAAACCTCCTTGCTGTTCTTTTTTATTATTTCTTAGAGGTGGTATGCTCAGGAGTTCACATGATCAATTCTTTCTTCCATCACCCATACTTATTCAAAGTTAGGAAATAATCATATTTGTACATTCTACCTTTCTCAGTTTTCTTAAAGCTCCACTCCAAATTCTGGAGTAAATGAAAAATTTAATAAGGACAATGCTGGGGTGCCCAAGGTTCATCCTTGCAGATGTAATAAATGTCTGCATGTCTACAGCGGCATGTCTCCCAGTAAAGACAATATTGCTTAACTGCAGTACAGGAATCACCAAACCATAGAATCAACTAGGTTGGAAAAGACCTTTAAGATCATCAAGTCCAACCTTTAAGAACTTAAAAGGCACTTCTGAGTTTCTGGCAGCTTTTCTACAGGGACTTAAACACATTTCACACATGCCGAGACGGCAGCCGCTTCACAGGTGACTCCACTGCATTCCCTTATGCCACGCAAAATAGTGGCTGTGCGTGCCACGTGCCTCGTGCTTCTCTCCTCCTTGGCCCCACCATATCAGTCCACCCAGAGGCTGCTAGGAGAAGGTGGAAGCAGCAGCCACGCTCCCCTCGGAGAAGTAACACCCTCAAAAAGAGGTGGGATGGGACGAGTCAGCACTGTCCAGCACAGCACCAAGCACTGCTAAGGGGGGTGGATTGACATCATCTCAGCTCGCACTCACCTGTCGGTAAGAGAATATCATCTTTGGCAGTTCATCAGAAACGAAACAGCACACACAATATGAACACCCACTGACTCTTCCCATCCAGCAGCAGGCAACAGATCGTGAAACAATGAGGACATTCCTCCCTAGACATCATAGATACCCTTCCCTAAAGCAGGACACAGACTGGAAGTCTCCTAGCTGTTGAGAAGGTGGTGAAATAATGAGGTTCATCACAAACCATCTGCGGGACAAATTCTTGCCACCAAAGAAGATTTGATAAGCCAAGCTGTAAACTGGGAGTTGCGCTGTCACAGTCAGACAGTACAGCTCTGGGCGCTGTGAGCTTTCAAGTCTGGAATCACCCATTTGACACTGTTCCCAATTAATTACTCCCTTGCTAAAACCTAGATTACAATGACAAAGGACTGGTCTCCAATGAATCCATGCAGATGGGAATATCTGTAAACTCTAGTCCCTTACACAAATGGTGCTCAGCAGCGCAATACAATTTGCCTATCTGGGACACAGAAGGAGTTAACCACTTTCCCCTGCTAGAACCCGTGGCAGAAACCTCAACAAGTTACTACAGGGACAGAGTAATCAGAGTTATATACCATAAAATCTAACTGGACTGCTCTCTCTTGGTATTTAGCACCACTTTCACCCATTTTTCTTCTTCAAAGGCTCTTAATGCATGAGAATACATTCTAAATCTAACTGCTTGCTGCTTGGCTGTAATGTTACCATTACATAAGTCTACAACAAATACAAGGCTATGTTACTACTGCTACCAAATACATTACAGCCCATTAGAAAACAAGGCAATATAATCACCTCATTCTTACAAAAATAGCTCTGTTCCCTGGAAAGATTGCCTCTAGTTTAGTGATTACATAAATGTGTTCCCAGAGCCCTGTTTGCCTTGGCCTTGATTTCACTTGTGAAAGAAACTCCTCTGGATCTCAGTATGCACTGATGAAATCACTACTGCTGTTGAGAAAGGAATGTCAAGTTTCTGTAAGAGAGCCACTTATTTATTGTTATTTATCTTTCTAAACATTCTTTAGAGATACCAGTGATTTCTAGATCTCAGAGACACCAGCATGGGGAAGAGGAGAGGTAAAGGGAAGAGCTGAGGGGAGCATTGCTTTTCTCAAATCTTCCATTTACCTACATTAGCCAAACAACATGATACATTGAAATAACTGTATCTATTTTCATTCAGCTAATATCTTAACCTTCTCAATCCCTTCAATCTGGTTATACTAATGGCTAAGGGTGAGCAATGGATTACCGTATCAAACTGAGCAACTTCCTTCGTGCCTCTATACTGACAGCCATAACACTAAATACCTGGTTCCATGAATGCTTGTCTTAGACCAGCACCTACAGTTTCTGCTTCACTGCTCTATTTTTATACCTGAGACTCTTACCCAGTTTGTCTCCTTCTATCTATGTCTTGCACTATTGACTGGCTTACTCTTTCAAAGACACACAGATGCTATCTTCAAATGACAAATTATAGAAGACTGCCCATAAAATCGATCTGGAATCCCTGCGCCCACAGCTACCTTTTATTGTGGCATTTTGAAGGACGCTGTGTATCTCTGAAAAACTAAGTACTGATGAAAACTGTAGGTTTGGTTGGGCTTTTTTAGGGGTGGTGTCTTTAACACATTTTAAAAATAAAAACCAAACAAAAAAAAAATGTAAAAACAAGCCAGTTCCAGGAAAACTACTTTTCTTGTATTTTATAATGACCTTGTAATATACACTGTTATAAAAAGTGAGACAGGTGATATGTTAGTGGCAGGAAATCATATAAAATTAATACTCCACCATCTTCACACTCAAGTAATTTGTTCACTCAAGGGCCATTTGTGCAGGGCAAAGCAGCACAGAGATAATGGAAAAACCTTGTCCCACGCTGGTAAACACTCACTGTTCCCCATCTTCCCTACTTACGGCCTTCACAACAGTATTTGCATTTTTCTAAATGTTCTCTCTTAACATCTTTTCAACCATTCATTATTCATTTATTTGCATCAAATCTTGTTCCTCTATCTAACTCTGCTGAAAAACCCACATGGAAGCACTGGAGTTAAAGAGACAGACTCCTCACTATTGCAAAGTTGGCAACTACACCTCTCCAAAGCCACGCAGGCCAAACCAGCTGGTTTCTCATGATAGAGGATTTACTGATTTTGTCTTCATGGCTCCAGATTATTCCCTGTTAATCAGGTTCCACAGAGGTTTACAGACAAACACCTTATTCAAATAAGAAAACGATAGAATACTGCAAAACAGTTCCTTTCCTAGCATCCCTCTAAGCCATGCTGAACACCTTTCTTTGTTCTACATCCCTGCCACACAATCTAGTCTTACTGTCCGTGCCTTTTTAAATTTAATCTAAAATGTAGAAATAAATAAAGCGAAC
Source organism: Loriculus beryllinus (assembly GCA_039877255.1). NCBI lineage: Eukaryota > Metazoa > Chordata > Aves > Psittaciformes > Psittacidae > Loriculus > Loriculus beryllinus. The sequence goes on from JBCJKH010038658.1 coordinate 9,486, forward strand.
ATCAGCATAAGAAAACTGCCTCATTTTAGATACCGTAAATAGTTTTTCCCTAACAACACAACCTTAATTGACATAATAGAAGACTGCAGGATGCATTTCTCATCCCAGCAAATATGGTAATCAGGTGTGATTTATAGCACAAGTTACTGAAAGAGGCATTTCTGGTTTGGAGGCTGCAACAATCCAGCATTCCTTAGGCATAACCCGAGTTAAAGAAGAGGAACAGTAAAAGGGGACAGGGAGGCAATCTAACAGGTGATCATAAAAATATTCTTTACCTGCACTCATAGCTCCTGCCTCAACACTTGATGAAATATAGATGAAAATCTATAGATATCTAATAGATAACCTAATAGATGAAAATCTATTTTAATTGGTTTGTTTTTCGCTATGTAATCAAACTGGTAATTTAATGGTTTCCCCTTTGATAAAACAGTCAAAGTCTAGCTGCAGTTAAATAAATACATAAATAAATAAATTCCGACACTCAGGTCCTTGCTATTTCATTTTAATTACTAACTGCATCCAAATTACTACATCCACTATCATCATCATAAAGACTACTCACATTCCCATTATCAGTATCAGCTACTAAGGAATTAATTTACATACATTCCCTCAAGTACCACCAAAACCAGTGGTCAGAGCACAAAGAAAGGAGGGAGCAGAGATATACTGACCCAATTCTCCCTGGTCATGAAAGCTCACTGTGAGCTGTCTGTTGTGTGGCTGATGTTTTGATAGCAGATCTTGAATAGGCCTCCTGCCAAGAACCTTACTGCAAACAAGCATTCTCAGACTCTTCAGAAGCACCCCAACAGGAACAGCAGCAGCATTACGTTGTTATTCACGATAGTAATCGCTTTTTTACTGCCAGCAGCATCATGTACATTTCAGAGCAGGGTTGCGTAGTGGCAGAAGCATACATCTGGTTACAGAAATCCTTGTGCAAGTTCAGAGAAAGACACTCTGAGTTCAATGGGCTTTGAACCAATCTACTGAACAGTGTGTGTATATGCAAGCATTCAATGTATTTGCACACTGCAGAGGGAGACGAATCAACAAAGATCTACTTTGGAGAAAGGAGAAAGAAGAGTTGAACCAGCACTACTGGTTTCAAATGCTGTATTTGCTAGATTAAGTGTTGTTTTAAACAAAATAGTAACTTTTAGATTGCTGTTGATGAAAGTTGCCTGGGTTTTGTCCTGGGGAGAACCATTATGAAAACAAGGTGAGCTTTGGATGGAGACTTCTATAGATATCTAAAACGCATTTTCACCATCTCTATCATGAAGCAGAATTCCAGACTGATTTCATTGGTCGTTCTACAGTAATTGTAAGTAAACTATGAAAAACATAAAGACAGTAGAAACAGACACGCTGTGGATATAAAATCACTCCCCAAAATCAGCACAAAAAAATCCGCATTCTCCAATGGTTTCCAACCCTTTCTCTTCCCTCCATCTACATTTCAAGCCACTGTTCTTTTTTTCTTAAAAGCAATGTAACCTAGTCCCACTGTAACACACAGCATGAAGTCACTCCCACAACACAGCCAGACAGGACACAAACTGCTTTAAGAAAACATATATTCGTTGCTGCAGACTTCTAAAAACACGGAAGGTGATGGCTGTCGAAGTAAAGCTACTCCACACAGAACTCCTGCGATTATGAAGACACGATTCTGAAGTGTATCTGAGATGGGCTTTCTTAACACATTTCTCATTTCTGTTACTGAAAAATATTCCAAGCATACAAAGCCCACGCCAATGCAAATCAACATGTCTATACCAGCATATAACAGGGAACACTGATTTGTAGCTGCAAAGAACAGAGAGAGCCAGCAGGCAGTGATGGGACCAAGGGGTCTGGCTGCTGCAGATTATTCCACGCGCCTTGAAGCCTGGACAAGAGGTTAAATGAAAGCCAAACCAAAACACTTCTTACCTTAGCAAATTCCTGGATTGAGGTATACAGTTCCAATAATCATATGTCTGTTCACATGTCACTATCCTGGGTATCCTTTACTTTCCTGGTCTAGCTGCTACTGCTGGATAACATCTGTCAAAACATGTCCCCTCCCAGCTAGTCTACCAGTGGACAACCGTCACTTGCAATGAGCTTTCAGCAACAGAGTGAACAGACACCCGGTTAACTCACCAGCACCTAGAAAACACTGAGCAGCAAGGCAGGCAAAGGAGAAGAGAACATAACCTCTAACATAGATGCACCCCTGCACTGCAGCAAAGAACGGCCTCCACAAAGGCACATACAAACACCATGAAAACCCCTTCTTCACTCACAAAAGGAATAACAGCACTTTAAGTACTGGGGTAAAGAGAATTGAAGAGAGAAGCCACTGTCTCTATCCTCACTCTCAGTGTGTGTCCCTTGATGGAAAGGAAAGGGAGCATGTCAAAACTAGTTCAGAATAACAATGCTAACAGAAAAAAGAGAAGTTTCTTTAATGTTTGGGGGAAAAAAAGTAGATCAAACTGATATAGAGAGGGAAGTAAGAGACTACATGTTCAGATAACAATCCAAGGAGTATGTACGTGACAACATGGAGCAAACACATTGGAGCAGGGGGAAGAGCGTGAGGAGTCCTCCCCCTGAGGAGGAAGGAGTGGCAGATACAGCCTGTGACGAACCAACCACAACCCCATTCCCCCATCCCCCTGCGCTGCTCCAGGGCGAAGAATCATGAGTGAAGTTAAGCCCTGAAAGAAGGGAGGGGTGGGGTAAGGTGGTTTCTTGATTTGTCTTCATTTCTCATCATCCTCCTCTGATTTGATTGGCAATAAATTAAATGAGTTTCCTCAAGCCGAATCTGCTTTGCCCACAATGCTAACTGGTGAGTGATCTCCACGTCCTTATCTTAAACTGCGAGCTCTTCATTGCATGTTCTCCCCTAGCTTGTTGAGGAGGGGGTGATACAGCAGCTTGGTGGGTACCTGGCAGCTGCCCACAGTCAACACACTGTCATTTCAGACTGAGAACTTTATATCCTTTAGCTTGTGATAAAGCAATTTAAGTACTTACGTCACAGTGTTTGTGATCACTTAAGTACTAAAGAGTGAAGAATCAGAGACCCATTGAAGATGGAAAGGCAAAACGAACATTTTTCAAGTTTCCACTCTACTTAGTCGTCTAAGAATGATGCTAATGACTAATTTCAGCAGCTGATAGGTGCAATTTTAATTAGTTGGGCATCGGTTTTCATTACGGCAAGTGATGTACTGAAACCCTATAGAGTGTAATAAAACCATCATTTTTAACACAACCACCAGCCGTTTTGAAGCAATTCCCTTGACAGTCTATTAAATCAAAGAAAAGGTGTGACTACTGTATCTAGACTGCATCCATAGCTTTGGGTATAATAAATCTCAAGAAAAAATTAGTAATGCACAAGAACACGATCTGTACACAGAGCACATGCTGCTCTCTCACAAAACATTGATATTCAAGATGAAAAAATATATCTTTTTTTTTAAGTCATCCCCATTCTTCCAATCAAAAACAGCTTCTTGTCCTCCCGCAGTGCTTTCACAAACTCAGAGAGAAATAAGTGAAATCATCTGGAGACACAACAGGCTGATCAATCCTATGATCTAACAAAGATGAAGATATAGATACATTTCTCCTTAAAAATCTATTTCTATTTACCTTCCGGTTTTTCAGAAACCTTAACAACTTTGTTCCTTAGTTCTACCTCTCATTATCTTGGCAGCTCTAAAACACTTCCTTTGTCTAGTCCACAGTCCTGAACTCACAAAAAGTTGACTGTTCATGCACATACCTGAAGACAATTATGTTCATTCTATCCCTTCAACCAAGCTGCACATATCTCACTTCTGGTTTTGCCTCATAAATCACTTCCTACGACCCCTTCATCATTTTTACTGTCCTTTCTGAATAGCTTTCTATTTATTAATTTTAAATTACCTAACTGCACATGCCATTTGCCTCAATACATCACACGCTCTGAACTCTGCTTTGGAATCCTCACAAAGATTTTAGGAAGGATAAAATCATATGCTGCTTTGACCTTGGAAAATTATCCCAAAACCAGATTCTGCTAAAGGAGTTTTAGAGAAAAAATGAAGTAAAAAATATTATACAATAGTGAAATCACTGTTACATAATTTTTAGGTTTACACAGTGGCATAAAGACCTCATAGCCAAAGGAAGATTGATATGAATGTTTTATAAATATAATTATACAGCATATTATCTGCACTGATTCTGGGTTATACAAAACTTCTTAATGTTTTCCAACTTGGTACTAGCCTTTTCTGCTCTGATAAACATGCCATAAATCTGCTAACTCCTAAAACACAAGTGTGGGAAAATTACTGGGGGGGTTGGGGGGGGTGGAATTAGAGACAACTGGGGTCTAACAGGAGTTGTAGCATCACAGAAACCTTTTTAGGGTGAAATACAGTTGCCACTTTCAGGACAGTTGGCATGCACAGCATCTACTTACTCCATCACAGCTCTGTAGGCAACGCAACCTGCTATCCTAGAGGAGCATTGGAGGATGGAGTGGAGTGGAGACACTTCAGCCAGGCTCTGCTGTACTCCATGCAGGTCTGGGAACTTGATACGACACTTTCCACAGGTGAGCCTTGCTCACTATAATTTCATTGTGATACTAACACATACCTCCAACACAAAGTCACCCGCCTCCAAGGTGCAACCACTTCTCACCAAGCATTCACTCTGCATTTTATCAGCTGTATCTTTAAGAGACAAGTGAGATAATTTTACACCAGTCAATAATAAAAGAACGTACGTCTAGAATCACTCAAGCTCCACCTGAGAGTAAAGTATAAAAGTGAATGAGAGACAGAGGGAAGATAAGGATGACTCCATTGTAACTGCTGGGGTCAGTGGAGGGGCTGAACCCATCTTCCCCCCCATTGGGGTAAGAACTTTATCTTATGCGGGCTAAATGCCCAACTCATGCCAACTCTTCTTAGCGATTATTGCTGAGGTGAGCAGCTCGAGAGAGGATCCCTCCAACACCGGAGCAGGGGCAGTTCAGCGCCCAGGAGCCTCAGCTCAGAGCGGCGAGAGCCAC
>JBCJKH010038661.1:0-13068 GCA_039877255.1 Loriculus beryllinus
TAACAGGACATGTTTGGATTTAGTTGATATTGCTAGGAAATAGAGTTAAGGTATATTGAAAAACCTACTCTATTCAATAGCAGTCACTACAGGAAGATATATAGTGAAATAATTACTGTAGTATAGTTATATGGTAATTATGTTGGTATAATTGATGAAACTTTCCCATGCAGAAAACCCTCACTGCTAATAGCAAAAAGAAATTGTAGTTCTCCTGTCTTCAGAAAATGGTTTGTTGCCCAGTCAAAATACATAGGCAACCAGTTTGATAGAAAAAATTAGGCTAGAGGGGGAAAGATCTCCACAGCATAATTAATCTTGATCTATCTAGAGCCCCATGTGAAGGGAAGAGTAAATTCTGGGATGTGATTAAGCTTTAGTTCAAAAGCCTTAATTTAAATTGTATTCCCTGCCCTGTTGTACCCCTCTGCACATTTCACTGGCAACATAACAAAAGCATGGGATGCTGATTACCACAGGTACCAAGTCCATTTAATGTAGACAGAAAATTTTGCTCCTACAGGGATGCTTTGTAAACCTCCTGTCCTCTTTTTCTCTCTCCATTGTAAAGCACGGGTCAGTTCACACCGTGTGTGTAAAGTGACCCTGGATTTCATGCCCAGAGTTGCACAGAGCTGCGTAGGCTGAACATGCTCAGAGAGAGGAGAAGAAGGCAGCATGTAAATGATCAACAAACCCTTGAAAATTGATCACTGTGCTGGTGTGCTCGTGGGAATGAGGGCCAGAAACAAGATAGACCTTTGTTTCTAACACATCAACAAGCCTTGTGCCTTTGCTGCCACATGGATATGTTTCACATCTTTAACCCAGGCCCCAGGCAGGCAGCAGACTTATCTAAGAATTGGGTCTGGTCTGCACACTGGGACTTCTGTTCCCCTCAGGAGAGAGTCTTCCATGACAATTACAGAATCACAGTATGGCTTGGGTTGGAAGGGATCTTAAAGATCATTCAGTTCTAACCCTCCTACCATGGGTAGGAACACCTTCCAATAGACCAGGCTGCTTCAAGCCCCGTCCAGCCTGGCCTTGAACACTGCCAGGGATGGAGCAGCCACAGCTTCTCTGGGCAACCTATGCCAGGGCCTCAGCACCTTCACAGGGAAGAGCTTCTTTCTAATATCTAATCTAAATCTGCCTTCTTTCAGTCTAAAGACATTCCCCCTTGTCCTATTAAAAAGCTTCTTTGTCAGCCCCTTTACGCACTGGAAGCTGCTTTAAGGTGCCCCTGGAGCCTTCTCTTCTCCAGGCTGAATAATCCCAGCTCTCTCAGTCTTTTTGAGATAAAAGACAATGACCAATATTTCTTCTTTAAGGAAGCAGTTTTGGTGTAGGCCAACTTAACCTCCGCAAGACCTCCATGCTAGATAAATTATCATCCTTGTTATTGTCCGGTTCCATCTGCAGAGCCTCTTACCTGTTGTACAATGGCACTTGGGAAGGTGGGGTCACCATTCCCTTCTACCCCTTAAGTCACCACATTCACTCAGCCAGAGAGAGACTGCTGGGGTATCCATCACTAATGGGAGGGTAAGGAAGAACATTTTTACATTTTCAAAGTAAGCTTTAAAAATTAGTTTAAATATTGATGCAATTTCCTAGAAAGCTCTGAAATTAAATCTATTTGTCATGACAGAAAACACCACTAAGCTGGGAAAAAGGTCAGTATTGTTTTATTATAGATACAACTTTTTTGTGTTACTCCCATACTGAATCAAACCGGCATGCGCAAGGGTGCTAGCACTGCCATTCTGAGGAAAAATAATTAAGGGAATACAATATTAGAAATACCTTTTGTGCAATCAATAATATTGTGTGCATAGTGTATATACCTGAATTATTTCCATAATTTTAGATACAATTAAAACCATTTATTATTGAGTTTCTAGGAGCACAATACAATGCTACTGTAACAGACACTCATATATTGCACTAGAGAAATTTTGATAGGAGATGGCGATTAGAGAAGAATAAATTGTCATTGCTACCTACATAAATGGACATATATATATTTTTTTTCATAAGTGTTATAAAAACCTTGAGGGTTTGCAGTTTGATTCCATTTCACATGTAAGGAGTTGCAATTATCCAGTGTCTTCCACAGGACTTATCTCTATTCAATCCTGTGAGGTGAGGATGAACATCAATTATCTAATCAAATAAAAAGGAAATATTTCAGCTTTATTCATGGCATCTTTCTTTATTTTCTTTCTTTTCTTGTGTGAATAAGACTGGAAATTTTACAAGGGGAAATGGTCATACTTTCTTCCCCTTCCCAATGGAACAAGGGGAAATGGAAAACAGCTGAAATATTCTAAATCAAGGAAACTATAATTTGTTGCAAGTTTTTCTGTTATATCTGTGTCCTCAGGAAGAAGAAATCTATTTCATAAGAATTTTCAATGAAATTTCATTCTAATTTAGCTTTAAGCATTAAAAGATTCAACTGTAATCCTAAAATCTATTTGAGCTCTCCTGTGTTGTCTTCTTGTTTTAGGCAAAACCTTTCTGCCCCTGTAAACCTTGCATAGGTCCATAGTATTAATTCCTATGAATCCACTACTTTTCATTTTAACAACAATTTCTAATGGAGCTATTAAAAACAATTTCTGTCAGTTTTACTGATGAAGGTTATTATTTATAACACGAAATTCTGCAAAGCACTGGATAGTAGAAAGTAAAGGTGAAGGAACCACTATGCAGAACCACCAGCGTAGAGGCCAGGCTGCTGGCAGCTGCACCCATGCATCTGTGTCCCTGGGATGAGGGAGGTGGATGAAGGAACATGCACACATCCTTGGGTACAAGCTGCTGATTCCCTGCTGGCATGAACAAGTCTCTGGAAGCTGGTACATTTTGCATGTAGCCTGTAGCTCCTTTGGGTAGTGGAAAATGGGCCAGCTCAGTTTCCTGGCTTTCACTGCATTCCTGGGCAGAGCAGCATCCTCTGCTGCTAGGATGGTTCAAGAGCCTCTCCCCAGCCTACTGCCTGCTGCATCTTCTACAGAGGTCAGGTTGTTGCTGTGATGGTTTAAAGACATGACCAAGCCAGGGCTGGTGAGTGAAGAGAAGAGCTTTAATTTGGCAACAGTTCCATCTGGAAGGGATAGGTGTGTGGGCACTGTAGCTGCTGCTTGGGATTCCTGTTGGCATTTCAGCCAGCCATGGTGAGTAAAACCCCTTGATTATCTGCGCTGTTTTGGGGGTACATTGATGGGTATTCTGGCAGACACTCAAGCTAGTGACTCACCTTCCTGTAATGTGAGAGTCATTCTTGAGCCAAATGAACTTCTTCCACTTTGAAATCTGCTTTTTCATCTAAAAACATATTCAAAACAAAATAAAATAAAAAACAATTCGGAACTTGTGCCCTGTGGTTTCATTTTTTCCTTTTCAGTCTTTTTTAGTCCCTTTTTAACATTCATAGTCTGGCTGAAGCCATCGTTCAGAAATTGTCTTTAAGAAGCCAGAAAAACTTTACTAGGCTTCTCACATGTAGAGGCCCTGGCCTGACTTGATGCTGTAAAGAGAGGCCTTTGAGACTGCAGCTTAACAGGATATCAACTTCTCTTTCACTACATCTTGGCACAGTGATGAGAAATATATGCTTTTCCACCATCCCAGGAGCCAAGAGATCCTTTGGCTGAAAGCCATCTTGGTTGAAGCTTTGTGCCATTCATCTCTCTTATCTAGCTGCTTTTTCTGGAGAAAAATAGAAGGAAAAAAAAGGCTGTTCCTTGGAGAGGATGATGCCAGACGCTTGTTTGTAAAGCACACATTTCTGCATTGTCCTGATATCTGCTGCCAATTGTGCTGCTGCCTGAGAAGCGCTGAAGGAGCAAGTGTTATCACCGAAAGGTCAACACTGCAAATAAGCAAGCTGCATCTCACTTTCCTACTCTAGCATGGACACCTGGTAATGGCATAATTAGATATAAAGAAGAAGTTCTTCCCTGAGGACAGTGAGGCCCTGGCACAGATTGTCCAGAGAAGCTGTGGCTGCCCCATCCCTGGCAGTGTTCGAGGTCAGGTTGGATGGGGCTTGGAGCAATCTGGTCTAGTGGAAGGTGTCCCTGCCTCTGCAAGGGGGATGCAACTAGGTGATCTTTTAGGTCCAACAGAAACTATTCTATGATTCTATGACAAAAAGGTAATCTTCACCCTTGACTATTTACAAACATCAATTCACCTAGTGCTTGTTACAAACAGCTGACTTTGCAAACCTCTGTACAACTCACTGCTGAGGAAGTTTTTTGATACAGCTTTTCTTTTTCATTCTTATTTTTTTGTAAGACAAAGAATATGATGATCAGAAAATAATATTTTCATGGTAAGTGATGTGATGCAATAAGCACAGATTGCAGGCTCTTCACCCTGTCTTGTTTATTGTGAATCTGCCAAAGTCTTCCCTAGGTAGATTCTATGCCAAATGTAGAAGACAACCATAGATCTTCTCGATATTCATACTATAAATTGGAAAATCATGCAGTGAAGAACCAGAGACACAGAACTGCCCTTGCTTGCCTTCATTAATATCACATCTTTGGCAATTCGGCTTCTGAAAGTTGCTGGGGAAAAAAAAAAAAAGAAAAGTTCAGTCCAAATTCGAGTTAGCTCTTCTGGTTAATTCAAGTGTGTTTATGTGGTTTTAATTACAAGCAGGGTCAGTGCTGCATTCTTTTCAAGAGGGCTGCTGTGGTGCAGGCTGTGATTTAAGCTTTCCTTCTCATCTGTGGCTCAGTTTTCAGTGTCAGGACCCAAAAAAACAGCTTTTACCTGGTATGATATGCCCAGTAGTCCTGGGCACCCCTTGCCACAGTCCAGAGCTTCAGAGGTTCAGGGAGGCTTTGCAGGGACAGGACTGCTGCTCTTGCCTACCCTACCTGTTCCTGTCTGCCACTGCATCCCTGCCCGCCCTGCCTGTTTCTGTCTGCTCGTCCAGCTGTCTTCTAGGGGCTGGGGAATCTATGGTTCTGTTGAGTTTGCTGTGTTGATATTTGCAAAGAAAGACATGTTCATACCCAAAGGACTTTAGTGCTATCTCCTCCCCCTCAGCACCACTTTCAGCAGCTCCTTGCATCTGTCAGCATAAGCTCACTCATTCCTAAATCATTTTCAGATTTTGTATTAATTTTTTAATCATCTGCATATGAATGATTAATAAATGCTTAACAGCTCATGAAATATTTATCATGTTTCCCTATGGTAGGCACTCCATCTTCACTTATTATCACTCATGGGCATGAAAAATGTCTACAGGGCTGAAGAGGGAAGAAGCAGCCTTGTATCTGCCTCATGAAATACATCTCTTGCTTCTTTCCAGAACATGCAGTCTTTAATGGCTAAACAGGTGAGGAATCCTGATTAACTCTGCAAACACTAAGGCACAAAAGTATCTGCATTAGGATGACTCAGATGCCCTAAAAATCATTCTGGCCAAGCATTCAGAAGTGGTCATTTTCAGAGAATGAGAAGCAAGACAGCAGGATGTGCAGGAGCTGTATGTACCTGCTCCATGTGAATAAACTCCTTTTGCCATGGTCATTCTGTTTATGATGTTCAGTGTTTTACATTGAATTATCTCAGGAAGTAACAGCTTTTGGATAAGTGAGTCATCATCAGTTTTTGAGAATTCATCCCTGTGTTTCTGTTCTCATCAGAGTTTCACAGGCAATGGAGCATTTTCTGCCTTTGGGTGGTCATCACACAGTCAACCCCATCAGTGCTTTGGAAGTGTCCTCCATGGCATCAGCAGCAGTGCTCTGGGCCTGCTCAGGGGAGTTTCTCCTAACCTGGCAGCCGTGGTGCTGAATAACCTGCCCTTTTCCATCTGGTTCGTTTCAAACACCACAAATTCGTCTAAGAGTTCAAACCCCTCCAGAAAGCAGCAAGTCTTGGCCATCAGATCTGCTTTAGAGAGCCTCAAACCCACAGCTATCTTTCTTGCTATTTTTACCAAAAAAACCCTGATGCTATTTCACCTTTTTTTTTTTTTTAAGATTAAGGAGATTGCCTTAAGGAGGATAAGAAGCATTACTATATATTTATAAATAAATACAAAGTATTAGAGGATAAAAATGAAGAATGTGCCAGCTGACATCACTGGCTTTTTGAGAAAAAGCAAATATTCTTCAGCAGAAAAAAAAAAAAAAGAATTATGTTGTATATTTGTCTATGGAGAGATGACACTCCTGCAACAACACTGCCTCATTTTTGATTTTTAACATTTCCCTCAGATCAGACATGTCTTTCTGTTTGTCAATACAGTCAGTCAATTAAATTATTATTTATCAAGACTGCATGGATGACAAATGGCTTTGCTTACTGCAGGGATTTGGTTATCTTTGGCAACTCAGAGTATCAATTACTAACATTAGAAAGAAATAATTGCCTTAAATGACAATTCAGCACACAATCAAACTGTACATAATTGCATCTAGTACATTGTATTATGTCACATTATGTCAAAAAAGAAATCTGAACCGTAAACTGAAAGGCAAAGTCACTTCTGCGCTTTTGACACAGGAATAAAGCACACTCGCTGAATTCAGTAGATTGAAAACAATTTGGTACAGGGTAAAAAAATAATTCAGTTCCAGTGCTCCCAGCAGCTCTTCAACCTCATCAGCATCCCTGGGAGCTCTGCATGGTCTGAGCTGCAGGGACCACCCCACATCAGCCACAGCTTTTAATTTGGTTTTAGCAAATGATGCCAATGTGCAGAGCTAGTGCTTGGGGTAAATCCCTCTTTGCCCCAGCATCCCTGGCACCCACTGACACCCCACGGCAAAACCCAGAGCCCCACCTTTAGGGAGGTAAGAAGTGCTAATTCACCGGGCAGTTTTTAAAGATGTATTTTAAAGTGATCCAGAGGTGGATATTTCCCCTTCTCTGTGAGGGTCTTTGCATGCTCTGACCTTACAGAAACTTGTTTCTAGCAGCCAGAGCAATCTTTCAGCTAATGAGGAATGTGTCCTCAGACCACCTGCAGAAAGTGGCAGCCCACTGTGATCTGTGTGCAAACTTTTTAAAGAAAATGCCAAGAGTTCCTGTCTTTAAAGATGCTTCTACAAATTACAAAACATTAAGCAGTAAAACAGGGGAAAAAATCTCTGGCTAAAATCTCTGGAAGTGTAGCTGCCACTCTGCACTGGAGTGAAGGTCCCTCTGCCTCACAGCACTGAGAGGGGTAGGAAGGAGTTTTTTTAGAAAGAAAATGTAGGAATGTAGCAAATGCAAAGAAGCATCCCCAGGAAAAGTGTTTCCTGCAGCTGCTCCTTCCAGCTCTGCACAATGCATCACTTCCCTTCTGGAGCTGCCTCACTGCTTGCCTCTCTTTTGAGCTCCTGCAGACAATTCTTTGAACCCCAGTAGCTGTTCAGCACCCACATGTGCATAAAGAAACCCCTTGCTTGGCTTTTATCTTCCACAGTTCCATTTCCAGACTTGACACGATGCATTTCTGAGGTTACTGCCTAGTCCTCAGTTGCCTTTTGCACAGATCAGCCTGCTGGTACTAAAAGATCCTTTTCCAGAGATGTGATAAATAGTTTGGAGGCTTTCATCCTGCTTTTGTAATGATGGCTTACTCATTTGTAATGAAGGCTTCCTCCCCTGCACCAATGCACATCTGTTAATTTTTACCTGTTTGAGTTCTGATTGGTTTTGTATCGCCCATCCTTGATTCTGGCTGCACACTGCTGTCATTGCTGCCACCCATGGGAACCCATTTTTGCCAAAAGACTGTGCCTCATTTGTATAACTTCTGAATATATTCATCAGTGCAGGGCCCAGATCTGACTGGAGTGAGACTCTTCTGAAAAACACAACCATTTCCCTCAGCCTCTCTTTGCTGCCTCTTTGCAACACGTTTCTCTCTGTGAGCGTTTTCATTTTCATCCCTTGCCAGTTCCCAAAGTGGGGGGAAAAAGGTACCACTGTTACCCCAATCACTTCCATTCACTTGCTTGGGATTTTCTGTGATTCTATGATTCTTATAGCCTACGTCCATTATACTAAAAATAACTCTGACGAGCTTATTTAATTTTAGCCTATGAGTGTCTGCATGAATATTTATAATACTCCATATTATAAATGCTGAACAGTTACAGACTCTGAAAACATGATGGCAGGCCTTAGGGGAACAGAATGCCTTTTTTTTTTGGGTTTTTTTTTTTTTCCTTGTCTTATTTCAAGCCAGTTTCACACATCCTGCATTCCCAATGTGAAGTCTGGCACTGAATGTTTAAACTGCTTAAAAGACTTCATGGTGTTTTGTGCTTGATGAACACAGACTAAGTTCCTGTGCATGAAGAAGGGAATGCTTCCAAAGGAATTCCCTATGAATTTATACAAGGAGAACATACTTATTAAAGCATTTCTCACATCTGGCTTTCACATCCTTCTTGTTTCCCAGCATATGAGAATATAGGCAATATCAGCTCTCACCTGCCAAAACCAAGAGCTTCATGCCTTGCTTCAGATAAGCAGACTCCTTCTACCTCCTCTAAAACCCTCACTCCACCCAGGGACTCAAACTGTAAAATCTTGCTTCAGGGGAAGTTTCTCCTAACATCTTCTAGTGAAAGGCATTTTAAGCCCTGAAGCATGAAGTACCCAAAGAGCCAGTTCAGGGCTGTCTCAAAGATCCCTGTCTTGCCAGGATGTACTTGGCTGCTGCATGTAACACCATCTCAGCCCATCTCCATGCTTCACAGATCCCCTTTTTCCCCCTTGAAAATAATTTCAGAAGAGAGATGTGTAATGCTATTACTCAATCATTCGTATTCCAGCTTCCTACAGGGTGCATTTACTCCAAATCTGTTGGAGTGAGGTTTAGCACTTGAGCATAAGAGCCAAGATATGAAAAACTCTTAATTAAAGCCTTGTCCTTTATAGGTCACTTGGAAGAAATAAGTAATAAAAGAAAGAAAGGAAGTGAGGGTCTGCTGGGCCATGATTCTGATACCAGAAATAGAGATAAATATGTGACAGCAGGAGGGGGTCCCAGAAGAGTTGTGGTGTCCTTTTCCATCTGCCCAGTGGAGTACATGAGGAGAGCACTGGCGGAAAGACATAGGGATCTGGTGTTATTCTTCACTGTCTCCTCTCCCCTTCTCCAAGTCTGAAGCTGTACTTGAGAGGAACTGTGAAATACAGTTGAAAAAGAACTGAATGAGTCAACCTGAGATGCCAGGAGGAAGGCAGAGGAAGAGACACCTCTGAATGACCCACCATCTGGACCTGGAAGTGTGGAATCCCTCCTCTGCCTGTTTCCCTCTCTGTTTCCTTTCTGCTCTTTCACAACCAAGCTGGCCCTACAGGTCCTCTTTCATTTACTCTGCTGGAGCCTTGAGTCGCTTGAAGTGCCATTACTGTTGCTCTTAAGAATTCAAGGTTTCTGTACAATAAAGCTAATCAACATAAGCATTGCAATAGATGATGGCATCTCTATAGCTTTTAGAAATTTTACATCCTTCTCTCTTCTCTGCATTTCATTATGTCTAATTACCTGATCTATAGTTCCAAACAAGAATCAATTGGGCTGTATTACAACAAATTATTGTTAACTCTCTTTTAAAAAAAGGATCAGAAAGTGCCATTGAATATGACACTTCTAATTGTATAGAGCAAATTAGTTTTCCATTGGAGCTTATGAGTTGCTAGCCTGAGACATTCATTGCTGATGCCTCAGGTTCATATTCCACTGAGGATATAATAATTTTATTTTCCAAGTACTTCAGAATTTCCCCTCACACACACTTTCACAGGGAGGTTCTGTATCCTTAGCACTGTACCGTGACACTGCTTTTTGTAAGGCTGCAATTCAATTGCACAGCATGCTGGTTATGAAGGGAGATGTGCTCTGTGGGATCCTCCCTGCACAGTGTGTGATTACTCCCATTTGAGGTGTGCTCCATCAAACTAGCTGTATATTAGTGCATTAAGTGTTCTTTTCTATTAGCACCTATGATTTTTTCTAATTTAATAAAGGGGCTTGTGTTTTCCTGAGATACACAGGGGGAAAGGTAGGACCTGTAGCAAATTGCTCTGCCTGGAGAAGTGGGGTTGTTAGTGATTTGCTGGTTATGACCCAGTGCCTTCTGGGCACTAACTTTCTTCCCTCCCAGAATAATCCCTTGATCTGAAATTCCTAGCTTCTAAACTTCTGTTCGTATACCCATTCTCTCCTGCATGCCAGCAAGGTCATGTGCAGCCTATGGAGCTGAGGGATGGAGGCCTCTGTACCTGAAGTCTCTCTATATCTCCTGCTCAAAGGACAAAAGAAAAAGGGCCCTAAACATGATGAACCCACCAGGGTATATGAGGAAGATATCAACAGCAAAGTAGCAGCTTGTCTTTGGGAAGAGGGAAAAGACAAATACAGATGTGCTTTGTGCTCTGTTATGTGGGCAGACTATCTAAATACATTAGATCACATCCTTTCCCAGTCCAGCCTCCTAAGAGGGAAATCTTTCCTGCCATTAGAAAAGGAATGTGCAGATGGCAAAGCACTGCACAAGGCTGTAATCCTGCAAATACCTTTGTCTGAGCAGAGGGAAAAACAAACCAATGAGCAAGATATATGAGTACTTGTGGTGTCAAGACCAGGAGCATAACATGTCTTCAGCAGTATGCAGGTGCCCGAAGAAGTTTTTAGGCTACAAAAAGCTTGGTGCTGATGAAGTGAGTCAACTCCACTTCCCTCCATCCAGACTGGGCTCACCTCACACAAGGAGGCACATTGAGAAGTGCTGCTAGTCAGTCCCTTGACCCTGGCACAACTCCAAAGTCCTGAAAACCTGGCCTGTTTAATGACTGCAGTGGTCCTGGACTTCATCCCAAGGGTATTATTTTAATTAATAAAATTCCATTATTTTGTTTTTCCTATTAGACTATCTTTCCCACCTTCTGTGGTCTCTCTGCGTTTGTCAGTTTTGCTTTAAAATCTGACATTGCTGGAACTCAGCTGATGATAGAAATTGAACATGTGAGCCTCCTTTAATCATCCAGCAACTGTAGCAAGAGGGGACAGACAATAATGTAGAACAGCAATCTCAAAAATAACTGTGCCTTTAATGTTTCTATGGAATGGAAGTGTGATAACCAGACCTACTGCTTCATTTAGTATGCGCAAGATACATCATGCTAAGCTGCTAATGAGATAGCAATTTGGATGTTTGGGATATACGGGCTATGCTTCATGCCTATGAGAATCAATGAAAAACTGATGAGTGAAGTCTTACAAAATTTCAGTGTGAGAATTACAAAAACTGTCGTGCCCAAATGAAAGGGTCACATCTGGCAGCAGAAGCGCAATTCCTTACGTAGCTCAAATGGTGAAACCTCTGGATCAGCTAGAGTTTCTTCTCCTCAAGGTACAGCAAAAAGGCATACCCATTTTCCATTTCAGAGCTGTAACTTCATAAATATTTTGATTTGCCAAGTGACTACTGTTTAATGTTTGTATACCAAGAAAATTTGAGTGAACAACACACTGCATGAAATGCTCTGAAAAAAATTTTGGCATCTTTGATTACTTGTCCCACTGTGAGACAAAGCAGGTGTTATCTGACTTGTCCTGTCTGCTATGAGCAAGCAGCACTTTTGGATTATTTGTATTCAAAAAATCCCAAACCACCACTGAATTGAACACCTCTGAAGAAAAAAAGTTTTGCTTTTGGCTATTAAAGAAGCAGAATAAAATAAATAACTTATGTTGAATAAATCAGTGATTCTGAATTACATGTGACTGCTCCTTGGTTCTGGCTCCCAGGTGAGACAAGTGGGGCATGTTCACGTGACTCTTACTGTTTAACTTGCAGTCTAAACCCATCCCAAGGGCTTCCCAAAAATGACTATTACTGAGCTGGAAAACAAAGATGGGAGAGGACCTAATCCACAGTGTACAGCACTATATCCTCTGCCACTTACCCCTCTGTGAGGAAGAGAAAGTGGAAGCCCCAGTGATAACCTGAAAGCAAAATGTGAATGAGCATTTTCCCACCCAAGCCTCCTCTGCCCTGTCCCCCACCAGGGAGGGGTGCCCAGCATCCAGCACCTCTGCCTTCCAGTAGCACATTATACAGTTTTGTGGCCAAAATAAAGTCAGAAGAGCAGGCCTGCATGGATTGAAGTGACCTTTGCACCCTTGTCATGCTGGTATAGGCCAACTACAGCCACAAGGCAGTGCAGGAGATAGGTAATATGCATTTACTTCAGCCTTGGATCAAGTAAGCATATACATAAAAACTTAAGTCCTTACAGTTTCTGGATTGATGGTGCAGTCTCAAAAATGGAGGCTGTCTCTGGCAAGAGAGAGCAAAAAACTACCAGCAAAAAGGCATTAACTTCACTATGCCGCATTTTATGAGGCAACAAAGAGTGTCTTGGTTCTGTGCCTTGAAAGTAAATAGAACAATATTTCAGTCCTCCTTATTCAGTTGTCCAAATGCACATAACCGATTTTTGCAGATAGGGATTTATGTTTGCTTGTCAGCATCTAATAAAGTAGAGCAATTGAGCCTGCATTTATTTCAGTGCTGTTGCCTTTATTTCAGTATCCTTGTGTACACTGCATGGTGCCTGCCTTCAGGTTTTACTAAGCAATACCGTCCCTTTGGTGGGTCTGCAAGCATGCAGGATTGCTCTGGCCCATGCACATCCAAGCTGCCAGATTTTAGAGATGCTTGGAGAGTGATCCCAGCTACCAGAGATCCAGAGGTGCCCCTCCCCCAGGCATCCCACACACCAGGCTTGGTTTCAAAGAACACCAGCCCTCAGCCATGCTTCAGAGCTGAGGGTGCAGGAGAAGAAATACTCGTCCACCTTCCTGATCTGACCCACACTGATCTGTGAGAACATGCATGGAAAGGTTTTGTCCTACTTGGCTGTTAGTCGTATCCCATCAGCATCCGTTGCTAGTAGACATTGTGGGATACACAGACTCCTGGTCTAAAACAAGCTTAAATTCATTCCTGTGAGTCTTTCTGCATCTTTTTCAGTCTAAGAGTTTGTTCTGCTCGGGGCATTTCCTATATTGATCATCAG
>JBCJKH010038667.1:22843-34935 GCA_039877255.1 Loriculus beryllinus
CAGTCCCTAATGAAGAGTCCCTCCCCAGCATCCCTATAGGCCCCCTTCAGATACTGGAAGGCTGCTATGAGGTCTTCGTGCAGCCTTCTCTTCTCCAGGCTGAACAGCCCCAACTTTCTCAGCCTGTCTTCATGGTATGATTGTGGCATGGCAGTGGAGGAGCCTACTGGAAATACATTTGGCACATGCACTTTAGCAGGAGAGCCTCATGCTGAAGGACCAAGCCACAGAGCACAGCAGGTGCTGGAGGCATACAGAACATGTGGTGGGTGCATGGTGCTGTGCACCCAGGGACAGTGGGCATCAGCACAGCTGCCCACACAGCTTCAGCTTTCTCCATGGCTGGCTGAGCAATCCAGGCTCAGCAGAGGCAGATCCTAGGTATGGTCTTCAGTGAGATCTGAGTATCAGACAGAACCAGGGACCAAGCTTTCACTAAACACTGGGAAAAAACCAGAACTGAGCTCAAACCTCACTGCCTCTTGCTGCTGGTAAGGAGATGGATCTGCATTTCTTAGTCACACAGCCTTGGTATTGGAGGTCTCAACATGAATCTGAACAGACCATAGCTAGAATTGCCATAAGAGTACAATAAAATTCCACTGCTACATCCAGAGAATGGTACTGCATTTCCTCTTAATAATCTCTGTTCTATTCTGTGCTGCTGGGCAAGTCCTTGAACAAGGATAAAACAAGTATTTGCCAGTTTCAAGGCCAAAGCTATACAGTTACAGCTCATTTGTGCTCTGGCTCTTCTGGAAAGATGGTTACAGTGGATGAAGTTACTTTATAGTCTCCCCTTATAAACACAACACACAGGTTTTTCAGTCTGTGCATCATTATTGTTGTGTAAAATAAATGTGATTTTGTTATTTTTACAAATTAAAAAAGTATAAATTTACTAGTTCATGGCATTTTTTAACGAAAATCTGTATTCACATCTCAGAGTATTACCGTCCATCCCTGAAAATGGCCCCAGCGATTGCCTGCAAGCTCAGATGAGCTAGGAAAACTCAAAATGCAGCACCCACCTGAACTGACTGTAGCTGATAAAGGCACAACTTCCCCCTCTCCCCCTCAGTTTCCCAATATTCCGGCTCCATTTCAAAACCCCCATACTCTTAGAAAACACAGTGCTGGTGAGCTGAAGGCAGGTGTCTCTTCTGGAAGCGTACACACAGAACCAAACTTCATTTTTCCTTCCAAGCATGTTAAACCTCATGCAGATCTAAATGTCTGCCATACACAGTGCTCACAGGAAAGTCGATGGACTAAGCCTGTCTCCTGAAGGTCCACGAGGAACCTGCCTGTAAGAACACCACAAGCCATTGTCTCTGCTAATGGTTGATCTGAAATCTCATTAGAGATGGCAGAAAAAATCACTGCATTTGACTTCTGTGGCTCTTTGTGTAACCAAGGTCTTGACTGTAATTATATGTCTACACATAATGCATACTCTGTATGTCTATACAAAGTAGAAAGTTGTATTATAGTCTCACATCACAGACCAGTTTCATTATAAAATCACAACCCTTAATCTGAGTGGAGGCAGTAACTTTTAGGACAGATGAAGCAGAAAGACTTTCAAAACTCCATCTAATCGTTTGGTCCTTCTAAAGGCATCGGTGAAGTTAGAATCTAGGAGTGGTCCTAAAGCCCACTGAAGTACCTGGGTACCTCATGGCATTCTGTAAGCCTTGGGTTCAGAGTACAACATCTGTACAAAACCTAAACCTCAGACAACTGAGTGTACAAGGACAAAGGGGACTGATCGCACTGGCAGATGCAGAGCTTGTGGCAGCTAGAAGTAATTTGGTATACAAGGAATTTAGGATACAGCACAAAACAGGCTCGATTTCTTCAAGAAGATGGGGTTAACCTGTCTCTTGCAGGCAGCCTAGCTCCAAGTATGATCTCTCTTATGAATAATTCCTTTTCTTTTTCTCTTGCAGTGCTTAGAAGAATGCAACAGAGCAGGAGGCTGAAAGCTCAGCTGCCCAAAACTCTCCAACTTTAATGCACTCCTGCTGAGCATGGCAGGGTCCCAAAGAAAGAGGAAGCCAAGTGGAGTGTGTCCAAGCAGTAGGATTCACCACAGAGCTCAGAAAACAAACTGGAAGACAAAGCACTATATTGCATTTTAGACCCTAAGCCTGCCACTTCCACACGCTGAGCATCTCACCTGGATTCACATTCACATATTCACATCGTACATTGGTCCTGGAGCAGGATCCATGCAAGCATGAATTCCTATATAGCATTAATTACCCATTGCCCTTTAGCAGCATTACTTTTTCCACACAACTTGTAGCATCCACAGTAATTTTCCAAGGGATACACCAACAGGTGTAACTGAAACAAAATGCCCTCACATGAGAAGCATGTATAGTGCATTACTCTGTGTCACATACTTCATCACTTTGCACAAATTTTTGTACATTTGTGCATCTTTGAAGTAAAAAGGGTGAGAAAAGAAGCCTGGTTCTGTTTATTACACTGATAACATGTTCCAAACCCCTGTTAAAACTGTGAGAACAACACAAAAGTTTCAAATGCGTTAAAACGTAAACAGCATAAAAATAAGCCATTAATATCTACTGGTGGTGCAATTAGAAACAGATCACAGTTCAGCTGTCACATGCTACAATGCTCTGGCAGATGTATAAAGCACTAGTGAGACACGGCATGGTTTTCAGTCTCATATAGCACAAAGCTGAGAGATTTTCTAATGTAGAGAAATAAAATAAGATTCAACCGTATACACAGTGGTGAGATCTTGTATCCAAGTGTAAGCAAACCACTAAAGCTGACAAACAAATGCTATAAACCCATGAATATTGTTTGAGGCAAGTAAAGATGAGCCCTTCTTTAAATCTGGCCATGAATACAAATGAGAGTGTTGGAAAACTAGTGTGCTGCTGCTTCATATTTGAAACCATACTTAGATGCCAGAAAATGTTAAAACAAACAACAGTGACAAAAGACTACTTTTTCTGAGATAAGAAAGGTGGAGAGAGGGAGGTAAGAGAAGAAAACCACTAGAACACTCTTTGTGGAAGAACACTCACTAGTGATGCCTTACTGACAATATGAGTCTTGCTACAGCTATGAGCCTTCCTAAACATGGGACGTCGTATAACCTCAGGAACTGTGTCTTCAGAACCAAACCAAAACTGACTTTATTTACTCATACAATCCTGAATCCTTTCCAAATGTTTTCTTTCATATAGGAAAACCTGGCATTAATGAACTTGGCAGAATCTTTGAAAGGCTTCTTTCTCAAGTCATCGAATCATGGAATGGTTTGGATTGGAAATGACCTTAAGATCATCTAGTTCCAATCCCCCTGCCATGGGCAGGGACACCTCACACTAAATTATGTCACCCAGGGCTCTGACCAACCAGGCCTTGAACACCACCAGGGATGGAGCAGTCAAAGCTTCCCTGGGCAACACATTCCAGTGCCTCACCACTCTTACAGTAAAGAACTTTTTCCTTATATCCAATCTACACTTCCCTTGTTTAAGTTTGAACTCACTACCCCTTGTCCTATCACTACAGTCACTAATGAAAAGTCCCTCCCCAACATTCCTATAAGCCTCCTTCAGATACTGGAAGGCTGTTATCCAGGACAAAATTCTGTACAGAAAGTTAAAGAAGAGATAGGATTTACTGAAAAACTGCATAAGGGGAGTATAGCTTCCTTTTGCAAATATGCTTATTTAATACCATCTTCCAAAAACAGTCCACAGAAAAGCTACCTAACAAATCACAGGCTATGACAGAATTCTCATAATTGTTATTTTCTAAATGACTTCTAGAGAAAAAAGAATTTTTATTGCTCTACCAGAGGGATGAGCAAATAGATCACAGAAGACCTAAATGACAAGAGTCTGCTTTTAAACTACATAGAGTTTCTAGACTGAAACTATTACAAATGTCCATGATAACCTATAGCAGCTACTTACTTTCTGGGAAAATGATGTATTAGCTATTGCATTTTTCAACTCTGGCCTTTCTATTATTAGTTATCGAAATCTAGCTTTGACAGTCATCAATTGTATAGTGTGTCTTTTTATGAAATTGGCTCTATTCCTGCTTTTTCCTGTCAGGCGGAAGGGACTGATAGCACCAGAATTCATCCTGTGGCATTTCTGAACAAACCTAGCTAGGAGGCTTCCACTTGTGTTTCTGACCTGGACATCTTCCTTTGCTCCTTTTCCCAGTTGTGGTAACCTGCCCAGTGTTGGATGAAGAGAAGGAGATTTGCTAGAAGGTTTCAAAATATCACCTGTTGGACAGCTGATGAGTATATCTGCAATATAACCCACGAGCCTCTGAAGTTTTGTCATGAATCAGAACAAACAGAGATGATGATATCATGACAGACTTTTAAGGGAAATGGATGAGTACAGATTTAATGACAGCTCAATAACCAGACATGATATGGGAAGAAGTATATTCAGGAACTGAGTTGCTGCAATGACTGCTTGGTTTGATTTCTTCAGCATTTGACCATGCTGTCAGTCTTTTCTGCATTACAATCTACTTCATATGTGAGGATGTCCACCTCAAGAAATTAGGAATTTCTGTATGAGGAACAAATATCTTCAAGTTTTCATGTCTTGTATGGTTGTATTTAATTATAAATAAGTATTCTAAGCACTAAATTTCTAAGATGAAACTAGTGATCTTAGCCCATGGGCTTGCTATTGTTGCCCTTTTTGATAGTGTCCTCTGAAGCCATAATACAGCATTACCATTGCTAGTAACAAGCTGTAAGCTAGGTACTGAGTTTGCAAGACCTCAGGTTCATCCGTCTTTCTCTGTCCAGCCACTTATTCTGCCTGCAGCTTTGGTTTACTTGTTTAACTGGGACAGCAATTTCCCTAACAGACTTTTTTAATTTTTACTTTTATCTTTGTGATCTACAACCCTAGTTTGGTATAGACAGTGCCAACAAGTAGTTTTTCTACGCAGAATGAGGTATTTAGAGCTAACAACAAAACACAACATAGTGAAACACAGGCTGGAGTGAGAGCTGGGGATCAGAGGAAGGGAGATGTGATATAGTGCAGAGAAGAGAGAGCATGGCATGATAATGTGGCACGGACTGGTATTGAAGAGCCCATGGCTATATACATCTTATCCATGTTTAAAGACATGCAGATCTGGATCTAGAAAAATCGGGGTCTGGAGGTAATAGGAAACATGGAAAATGTATCTAACATATACAAGGAACCGTGAACAGTTCAATTAGAAATTCCATGGAGCTGTAGATTAATGAATAAGGAACAAAGTGGAAAATTGCAATAGCAAACATTAAAATGACCCCAACTGGGTACTAGGTGTTAGTGTGAGGAAAATAAACATGATTCTTGCTTTAAACTGTTAAGTTCTCAATTGTCCTAATGACAAACCCTTGTCAAAATACATGTGTTTTCTCTTTGACTATAAACTATGCTTTGAGCCAAACAATTCCTTTACAGTGATGAAAGGTACATTAAAGGCCCTTAGCCAAGTTTTATGCAGTTCCATTCACTTGGTATTTATTTTAATTTTAGTCCCAGGCTTAGGCACTGCTGAATATCTAAACTGCGCTGAAGAACAGAAACTCGTATTTTAGCAAGAAACAGAGTTAGTCTTAAGGAAATAAAACACAATCACCTCCATATCTCCTGAGCTACATCCTGAATTCTGAATGTCAATTAATAATGTCAGATCTGAGCTCACGCATGCCTTTCTCATGCTGCTATTCCTGATATTTGTTTACCAATATTTGTTGGCCAGTATGTAGCACTCAGAACAGGTGCTTCCTTGAGATTTGGAATGAGAGGATAAATCAGGTAGATGCTCACAGGAAAAGAGAATTAACACATTCCTTTCTAAAGAAAAAAATTTTCTGCAGCTTTCAGTTCACCTTGTCTTCTAATTTAATTTGCATCTTATTCCAAGAAGAAGTGTAGAAATACCAGCAAAAACATTCCCAAGCTCAGGAATAAAACCCAAGATCAGAAGCTCAGAGGCTGATGCTTTAACAAAATGATCGTTTGTGGCTTATGGAACTAATGGCACTTTTTTCAGTCTGGACTATATGTGAATACAAAGGACATCATGTGAACCTATGCCAAGAGACACATTTTGTCATCTAAAATATTTAGAAAATTACACTATAATTTTGTTCAAGAAAGGATTCATACCCCATCTCCCATCCTTGAAAACTGTTATAGAAAAAGATTCCACAGCTCAAAGGGTGTATTTTACTGGACCAATTTCCTTTGTCTTGAAGATGGACAAGCATCTGGAGACTTATTCTGCTTTTAAAACCAGAAGTAACTATCACCGTGATTTCTCTGATTCATTTAATTAAATAGACCTTTAAATATCCAAGTGCTAGCTCCTTTCTTTAAATATATGAAAACTCTAATACTGCCCTTCTTTGCCCTGTGGTTAATTGATCAAGTAGATTAAGATGTTGCCACTGCATGTAAGAGAAACAAAATCAAGACAATAACATTTTTGTACTAGCTATTTTGAAGGCTAACAGACCAGATAGCAAGATGAATTGTGAAGCACATGAAATGCCTCTTGATCGCAGTAGCAGTCCAAGGCCTTTTCTGATAAACTCCTGTCTGTAGTGGAAGGGGGAATTTGGAGTTCCCCAATAATAAGGTCGTGTGAATGATTCTCATATTTTTTTGTACATTTATATGATATTGGTATTTTAAAAAGATTTAAATGAAAGGGCAATTGTGAGATGTGAAGAAATTATCACAAGATCTAAATGGGGGCAAATAAGAATACAAAATGCCTTTATTTTTTTCACAGGAGACTGGTACTAAAGGTAATTCACCCAGTAATATAGCACACAGAAGCTGTGCAACCCTGTTGTGTGGGAGCTTGGCTAACTAAAAGATGTATGTGAACTACAAAGAATAGTTCCTATTGCAGGCTGCTCTATATGCAACAGTGCCCAGCTGGCATATTCCTACTCCATTTTCTCACATGGCACTACACCCAGAGGCTAAAAAGAGGTCAGAGAAAAAGCGGAAACCAAAACAAAATGCAATGGATTTTTTTCCTCATGCTTGAACTCCATCCAAACAACAACAGAACAGCTTTAAAGCACTAGTACAATGCAAGCAGATAAAGCAACAGTAGGATGGTGCAATGGACTTCCAGAACCGCAGATGCTCTCCAGCCTTTCCAGCACATAAGTAGCCTTGGCCCAGCACAAGAAACAGGGAGCACATTTTGTCCTTGTACAGTGCTTTGAGATGTAGATCTGTGGACAGCTAAGGAAGAGCTCCACATCTTATTTTCAGTAATGCTGCTTCTTTGCATATTTAATTCAAACTGATATTTTATACCAGTGAAACACTAGATCTCAGTTCAATAAAGGAATTACTTTTTTATCAATTTAACAGAGGAGCAAGGGAGTGAGTTTTTTAAAGCTGATTTATAACACCTTTTAATCAATTCTGGTAGCTATTAAGATATTTACAATCATGCAACAGTACTGCTTATTATACAGCCTAAAATAACCAGATAGAAACTCTTCTAGGAAACCTGTCAATTTTGCCAAGATCCAATTCTAAGGTTTTGTTCTCACTTCATACAATTTAATTTTTCTTTTTTAATCCACATCAAAATGCATGAATTTTCAACCAGGTTGAGTGAAAGCTCAGTACAGGCAACATTTTATGCTAACTCAAACCAGTCGTTTAATCTGCTCTTTAAACAGACAGACAGATCATTTTTAAAACTTTGGAGATATGGTTTGCTATTAATCTAAAAACTTCCTTCTATCTTCAAAAACTTCTAAGGTAAACATAATTAATGGAAGAAACATTAAAACAGCATCCAGGTCCTTCAGTTTTGGTGCCAATAGACTAAGCAGTGTGAATACTTGAGCAGCTAAGGGTCAGGCACTCCAAGCAGGTGAATTGGCCTGGAACCACCTCTCTGCATATCGCAATGAAGCACCAGGGGTGCTGCCTATTACAGAATCTAAGTGGAAATATGAAGATGGTTCGAAATGGAGAAGAAATGGAAGCAATTGCAGAACAACAGCTATAGGAGAGGCAGGCGCCCTAAATGGCTCCTGGATTAAGGGATCATCCAGTGTCCAGCCCTCAGGAGGATGTGCAGCTTCCTGAGACATGCAAAGCAGGAAGAAAAGGACTGTGAGTAAATCCTGATAACTCAAAGAAGTGGGGGATGATGGGAAGGCAGAAGATCACACCTGCTGTCAGCTTCTAACTGGTTGAGAAATATGTGTCCAAAACAAACAATTGGTCATCAACCTAAGAACCCAGGAGACACTACAGAGATTCGCTGAGCACTATGCTTTGCCCTTTTTTTCATTGTAAAAATCCTGTTCAGACACCCTGGATAAATGTCCTGATGCTTGGTTTACTTGTACACACATATCTTGGTGCTTCAAAGTATATATGATATATGAGAGGTTGAATGTGAGTGAGACTGTATTTGTCTTTATATCACATTCCTCTCCTATGACATCTCGCATTGAAACCTTGCTACAATGCTACAGTATTGCATCCTAAACTATCTTGCAAAGGAAATATATTTGATATGTGCTGTTGTTTACTACTTACACACAAAAAACACCCACTAATGAAGCAGAAATGTTTTGAACTTTTGCTATAAATATTTCTGGAATTTGTAAATGAAGGAGAGTTGGAGAAAGAAATTGACTCTGCTTAAGTTCTTATACAGTGTAAAAAGCAACATGACTCCCTGAATTTGTCTGAAAATGCAGTTCATTAATTTTGAGTTGAACATTAATGAGAAAACAGACACAGATGCCTGGAAGAGCCAACCAACACTTGCTCACTAGTTGCAGAAACAGTAATCTCCCCTAGGTCTTCCGCTTTTCCTCTGTATTTTGGGAAAGCTAGAGAGAAAAGACAACTCATAGATAATATCCCTCCAGATATTTTTCACAAATCTTATCTTTAGAGTTTCCAAGAGATTTTTGTACAAATATACTGCAGAAATAGACACAAGCATGAGTTGTGCATAATTCAAAACACTATATTTTATGGAACCTCTAATCAAACAGTACTATAAATAAAATTGGGGTTTACTTTTGCCAATATAAATCTTAATTTAGTATATTAGCATACCAATATAATCTTTATAGGTGATTAGAGACACTCATATTCATTTTTGGGGATGTACTTTGATTACACTGTTATGTCAACAAATAACCATGTTAACTTACTTTTTTTCTGCTCACTACCCATGAGCCTCTAAGTGCTTTAAGAGCCATGGGTTTATCTATTATTTTTTCACCAAAAAGAGTCACAGAGAAGCTCTAATTCTGAGTTATTACAGGTGCAAAGAAAATAAATCAGATACTTTAACTCCCACTTTTCCTCTCCAAACAACGATCACTGCAGTGCGCATATCAGAGATTTTTATGTACTGAACAATAAAACAAAGTTTAGAAAAGTGAACTACTATAAGAATACCCACAAAGACTGTGACTTGTGTCTGATGGAATCCTGAATACTGTAAGCTTCAATTATTTACAAAGGTAAAAAGCATGATTTCCAAGATCATCTTTGGCACTGTGTTGTTCTCCTGAAATCCCCTGGAATGAAGCTGTGCGCTGATTTCGGCTGGGACAATGTTAATTTTCTCCATGTTAGCTGGTATGGGGGTATGTTTTGGATTTGTGCCGCAAACAGTGTTGATAACAGAGAGATCTTTCCATTACTGCTGAATAGTTCTTACACAAAGTCAAGG
This sequence comes from Loriculus beryllinus, assembly GCA_039877255.1. NCBI lineage: Eukaryota > Metazoa > Chordata > Aves > Psittaciformes > Psittacidae > Loriculus > Loriculus beryllinus. Next base: position 32,618 of record JBCJKH010038667.1, read on the forward strand.
TCTTTTCTGCCTCTTATCCTACCAATGAGCAGGCTGGGGGTGCACAAGAAGCTGGGAGGGGACAGAGCTGGGGCACCTGACCCTGAATGACCCAACAGATATTCCATTGCATAGAGCGTCATCCTCAGCATGTAAAGCTGGGGAGGAGGGAGGGGAGGAGAAGGAAGAGGGGGGCATTTAGAGCAATGGCATTTTTTCCCAAATCACCATTACACACAATAGAGCCTTCCTTTCCCAGACATGGCTGAACACCTGCCTGCTCGTGGGAAGTGGTCAATGAATTTCTTGCTTTGCTTTGCTTTGCTTGTGTGCAGGGCTTTTGCTTTACCTTTTAAACTGTTTTTATCTCAACCCATGCGTTTTCCCACTTTTACCCTTTTGATTCTCCCTCTTATCTTGCTATGGGGATAAGTGAGCAAGCAGCTGTGTTGGGCTTAGCTACCAAGGTGGCATTAAACCACGAGCTATTAGGAGCTAAGTCGTAGTACTGATAAAGTTATTATCAAGTAGGAAAACATCTTTTTCACAGATATTAAAGCCTGGCAAAGAAGGTTTAACTACTGTTTCAATCTATGCATATCCTGATGTTATGTCTATTTGCCATTTTTGTGAAAGCTACTTTTTACAGAACAGCTTTGTTCTCATAAAGATTGCTCTGGCAGAAATATTCAGAGGAACTGAATCCTTTGAAGCATCAAGGGTGAAACAAGTTCATTTCAGCAAGGTGGATTTGCTTCTCTGGCTTCAGAGTGTGCTAGATCAGACCAGCACAGAGAATGCTGCCACTGTCATTGCAATCCAATTCCAAACAAACTCACACTGCACATCTAAAAACAAGTCTTAAACTGAATAAATTCAGGATAGTTTTTCATCAGTCATAGAATATTTTATAAATGAAAGAAGGTCTCACAGTTTGCCTATGTGGAAAACTTTTCATTAAATAGCTGCTCTGTGTATTTAGCATGCCTTTCCTTTCCTGATTAGGGATAGTCAATCTGGCTGCTTAAGTACTAGTTCAGCAAATGAATTTTTACTTTTTTAAGTGTGCACTTAGCAAAAACCTAAAGCCTTGCAGATTTCTGGTCTATATGGTGTAGAAGACACATCAGGAAGACTGATACTTTCAAGTGTATGCCTTCCTTCCAGAGAACAAAGAAGTCCCAGTAGAACCTCTACAAATATTTTACAGCAGTCAACATCATTCTGTGATTTCATATTACTTTGCATTTGCCTTTTCAGAGATATATATATTTGGATGTGTAGCCTTTAGAAAACATTATTTCATTTTTAAGGTCATGTTTAAAAAAAAATATAAATGCTGCAACTGCAATCTAAAAGGCCATTACACCTTGACTTTAAGAGCATGCTGTCAGTTTGTTTGTCCATCTCCTCAATTCACACTCCATTCATCCAGGCAGAATTGTTTAGGCTGCCTCTACATTAGCTGGAATAGAGACAGCCCTTCAGAAAAGGCTTTAAATTCCACAAGACTTCACACCTCAGCCCTCACCAATGCTCCCTGCAATAACCAACCAGGACATCACCAGCTTAGAACATAACTAATCTGTGCTGCATGTTTATCCAGGAGACCCTGTTAAGAAAGAAGTTAAAAGTTAAGAAATGAAACATTTATGAATTACTTAGCTGCATATTGAAACTGCCTGGTGACATTTTCATGAACTTCTGTGTAAGAGAGTTTAACTGGGAGCCCAAGACTCTGGAGAATTAAAAGATCTTGATTAAGTAGAAGTCAAACACTGCCTACACAGGAAATTGCTTCAAGAAGTCTTAGCAACACCTTCCTTTCAAAAAAACTTTTTTGTTTTTGCAAGACCAGGTATAGCAGAATAAACTGCAATAACCTTTTACTGACTGAGAAAATTTGTGAAATAACATCTGGAAACAATACCCTGTAATATGGTATCTGTGCTTTGGTAAGTAAGAAATGATGGTGGGATACTGTCGTGGTTTAAGCCCAGCCATAACCCAGAACCACGTAGTCTCTCTCTCACACCCCACGCTTTCTCCCCCTGCTCCCAGGGGGATGGAGAGAAGAATTGAAAGAATGTAATTCCCACTGGTTGAGATAAGAACAGTTCAGTAACTGAGGTATAACACAAAACCACTACTGTAACCACCAATAATAATAATGATAAGAGAAATAACAAGGGAAGAGAATACAACCGCTCACCACCCATCGACCAATACCCAGCCCAACCGAGCAGTGATCTAGCCATTCCAGGTAACTGCCCCCAGTTTATATACTGGGCATGACGTGCTGTGGTATGGAATACCTCTTTGGTCAGTTTGGGTCAGGT
>JBCJKH010038675.1:0-21446 GCA_039877255.1 Loriculus beryllinus
AATGAACCTGTGGTTGGGCCCACAGCTACATCCAAATATCTTATATTCTAATGTAATGCCTCAAGCTACAGAACATCATTTTTGTGTTTGAATGTTATGATAATGTAAACCCACGTAAAGTTGTGTTTAGTGATGGGTTTCAGGGTGGTGTGTTTGTTCTTTTTTCATTTGGTTTTTAAGAGGAACACTTTCTGGTTAATAACATTTCATAGAGACCTTCATATGAGACTGTTTCAAATTTCTTTTGTCTCATAGAATGTTTAAGATGTCATAATAAAAGAACAAATAAAATCACAGATGAGGTCATTGAGCACAAATAAGATGCTACTTTGTTAATCACTTCTGGATATCTTCATTTTGCTCTAGGTGCAAGTCTTAAGTAAGCAAATACACTCTCTGCAATGTTATATATTAGCTCTGGACAAAGCATGAATTTCTTCCTGTTACTTGTGACAAACCCATCAAACAGCCCTATACTAAATTCAGTCTGTATCTTAACACTAACAGGAATGCCACCCAGTTCACCTGCACAGAAATAACATAATGCAATTCTAGATGTTTAGCAGGAAAAGCATCTACCTGTCTGCACACTCATAGCCTTACTGACCTGAACAACACTGCTCTGACATTATCTGTTGGTCAGAAAGTCATAATCGGTTGAATCCTAAGACTGCAGCACCTGCCTGAATAAAGCTGTGCTAGAAATATGCTACAAAAAGATGACCCTAAGTTATGTTCTTCTATTTAGAAACAAATTCATTACTTAGGGTGATAAAACCAGCACCTAAACAGGCTCCTTTTCACTTTTTTTTCCCTCTTAAGCTTCTCTCCTTTCACAAGCACACAGGAATTAATAAAACAATGAATTCCACCCAGCTCCACTATGCAGAGCTTTCCAGAGGCCTCATGGAGAGCAAGACTCTGAGAGCACCCGAACTTGATGACCAGCAATCTCTCCTAAGTGCAAGGTTTAAGGCGCGACAGAGAAAAATACCCAAAACTTACAGCAGTCCATCACAGTCTGCCTGCACAAAATGCCTTTCGACGTACGCGAATTATAACCTGAACGCCTTTTGTGCTTAAGGACTCAAGGACCGCGCTGTATTGCTCTGAACCCCTCCGCCACAGGCTGGAGGCCGCGGGCACAGCGCTGGCCTCCCGGGGCACAAAACGAAGGAACCGTCCGGCTGCCGGGCGAAGGCAACACCAGCACCGCGGCCCTCGAGAGGCTGCTGAAGCCCGTCAGCGCCACACGGCAGCCGACGGTCGACAGCGAGAGTCCGGGGGCTCGGCTCGGCTCTGCTCTCCCTAACGGAGACGTCGCCGCTCCCGCACACGCCTGCACAGCCCCCGCTGCCTTTGCAAGCCGGCTCCGCACGGGGCGAGCGGCACAAACCCGCAGGAGGGACCGAAAAGAGCCGCAACCGAAAGCGCGGGCCCTGACCCTGCCGTACCTCAGAGCAGAGCGGGACAGGCCCCGCCCACTACCGCAAGAGCGGCCGGAGCGCCCCCGACCCGCTCGGTGGTGCCGCAGCGCCCCCCGGCGGCGAGGAGGTGTGCCCGGTCGTGCCGCCGCCGCCGCGCCGGTAAGGGCCCAGGCTGCGCTGTGCCCGGGCCCCAAGGCCGCAGCCACCGTCAGGACAGATTTACCGACCTCAAGCATAAGTCGCAACGCAGAGCGGCAGGAAAGGGGCTGGGCTCGCTATGGCACCGAAGGGCTGGAGGTCCGAGGCCACCTCTGTGCCCCTGGGCGGCTCCACTGCCCGGTAACGTGCGTCTCACGATGGACCGGCCTGGGGAACACACACAGTGGCGACGAGTGCAGAGGCTGCACGGAAACACAGCCGCGTTCCGGCGTCCCAAGGGCAGTGCCTGCAGCACCTCACAACGGCCCTCAGCCCTCAGCTCGGCCGCTGGCTACCATCACCCCTCAGCAGGTGTCTGCTTAGAGAGCAAAGCTGCTAGAAGAAGCTGTAAGAGTCACAGCACTTGTGACACAGCGCCCTGTCACTCGAGGGGAAACCGGGAAATGCTTCTTTCCATTTAATTCCACAGGCAAACGGTTTGCAATGCTGGCATTCAACCTCATTAGCGATCAAGGAGGAAAACGTTTTGTCCACCAGACCCTACCAGTGTGTTCTTGTCCTCACTCCTGCCTCCCTGCCTGAGGAGTCTGGAAAACCGGGGACCCAGCTGCACGGTGGAATGCTGGCGCTGGGAATGCTGCTCCCCGACCGATCCGCGGGCGAACGGAGCATGTGAATTAATTCCTCACTAAGTGAATTCCTCCAGCTGACGGTGTGAACTATTTTCGCTGCACGGTTTAGCAACAACTACAGGATCTGTCAGGTGCGTGCGGATCAGCCATACCGACCGTCTCCCGGCCGTCCATGGGAACGCCAGTTCTGCGGGCAGAGACTGAGAAAGGGTGTTCTAAACCACAGACCCGCGGGCAGGCGGCGTGCCAGGGCCCCGCGCTACTGCTGCACATGAAGGGCCGGCCCCGTCAGACCTCGCCCCCCGCCGGGAAGGGCCACGCAGGGCGGGAACGGCCAAGGCGCTCGGCGGCAGGCGGGCAGTGACAGGGGCCCGTGCCCGGCAGGTGATTTACTCCGTGAAACGTGAGGTGCGGGACGAGGACGAAGCTGTCAGCGGCGCCTCCCGCCTGCGCCGCCGCTATCGGCTCGGCCCCGAACGCTGAGGGGGGCGCGCTCCAGCCGCCGCTTCCCGCCCTTTTCCCACCCCGCGCTTTCTCCACAGCAGCGGGCCTGCGGCGGCGCGGGGACACGTCCGCTGTCCGGTGCCCGCTGCGGGGTCGGACCCGGCCCCGCTACCGCCTCCCGGTGCCCAGCGCCTGGCACATGGCGCGCACCACGTCCCGCCGCCGCTGTTCCCGGCGGCCTCCTCCCCCGCAGGGCTGCCCGCCGAGAATGCCTGCGAGCCCTTGGGGAGCCCCGAGCCTTTCCTCATCCAGCACAGCGCTCGCAAGGTGAGAGGGCGATCCGGAGGGCGGCGGGGACGCGGCCGCCAGGCAACGGGGAGAGCGCGGCCCCGCCGCCGCCCGCCTTTCCCGGTCAGGCGCCGCGCGGGGGAGCCCCGGTGCGCGCTCCCGCCGCCGCGCCTGCGCGCGGGCCATTAAAGGGGTGCGGGGTGGGCAGCGGAAGGCCCCGGTTACGGCGGCTGAGGAGAGACAGAGTCGGGCGAATAGGGAGCGGGCGCGCGAGCCAGCGCGGAGGGGCCGGAGCCGCGCTCGGAGGAGGCGGGAGGGGAACGGCGCCGGCTCGGGGCGCGTGTGGCGCGTGAAGGGGGGGTCTGAGCACGGTGCACGGCGCCGCCGGGGAACGGGGGGGGGGCGGGCAGGGGCGAAGCGGAGCCGGTGGCCGGGATCAGGAAACGCCGCGGGCGGCTGTGGGGCCTTCAGCGGAGCGCCGTCGGGAGACCCGCCGCCGGAGCGGTGAGTATGACCGGGGGGGGGGGCTGCCGGTGCAGGTGAGGATCCGCTGAGTCACCTGCACTGTCGTCGTCCGTACCCTCCCGCCCCGACTCCGGTGCTTTGGGACGGGGCCTCGGCCGCGCCGCGGGCCGCGCTGCCCCCGCCGCCACGCCACGCTGGGTGGGGGTGTCCCGGCGGCCCCGCTCCCTCCACCCTGACGGTCGCCGGTGTTTATCCCGGTAGTGTCTATGGGAGGATCTTTGTTGTGCTAGAGAGGGTTGGGACTTGGGCTGCGATCGGGGCGCGGGGCCGGTCCGGCCGGGCTTCGGGAGCGGGTCGGGCACTTCAGCCGGAGCTGCTTGGTTGGGGCTGGGAAGCTACAGGCAGAAATAAGGCAGCGTTGGGAAACGCGTTCCTTATCTGGCGTGGCCAGGTCCCAGATAGTCTGGAAGGAAGAGGCACCCTCTGGAAATATATGCCTTAAAATCTGACGGCTTGGTTTTGTTTTAATTAGGTCCGTGGTCAGAGGCTTTGAAGTAATCATGGATAAAAGAGGAGGCCTAACAGAGACTGAAAATGGTGATGCGTTCCTGGAGTTGAATAGAATTACAACAAAGTACCCGCATCGCTACACAAAGGTGGGCTCTCTCCCCTTCCCTCTTTGAGTTGTGCACTGAGCTCTTGGTAACAGAAGTAGAGTGGGAGGTGCAGGTTCTGCAGGAGGTAAGCACTAATAGGGAAGGCTGGAAGGCCTTTGCCTGGATTGGGATTTGCGAGGTGGTGTAGGATGTGTAACTTGTTAACTGTGAGGTGGCTGTGTCAGCCCTGTCCTTGATACACGTTTGATTCCTACTGTATTTCAGTATCTGAGCACCTCGCAGCATGTGCTGGAGAGATTATGGTAGAGGCTGAAGTACATTGTTCTGTCAGCTTGCTCAAGACTTGGGTTTCATAGTTTTGGTTAGTTTTCAGCAATATTGCTTTAAGAAGTTGACCAGAATGTTTCCTTACAGTAGATGCCACTTCCTTGGAATATATAGCACAGGAGATTTTATCAGGAGCTTTAATTTGTTTGCTAAGATGGTTTTTGTAGTCTTAAAATTGCTCATGTTTGGGTGCTGGAAGCCTAAGCACTTATGATTCCAGCTAATGCCTAGCATTAGAACTTCAACACAGGTGCTTTTGTTTAGCTGTGGTACCTAAATGCATGAGCAATGCAATGGAAGAGCAATAACTGAGTAACTTGTAAACAAGGATTATTTCAATACTAAGTGAGCTGTGGGTTTGAATATATAGAAGGTTTAAATCTGGTTTGGGCTTTTGGTCCCACTGCTGAAACTTGCCTTTAGAAGGAGTCTTTAATGATGGCTGATTTTCCCATTGCTGAAAGCTGTGGGAACAGGTGGTGATTGCTCTGTGGAAATCAATTAAGATACTTTGCAACAAATGGCCTGAAGTGTAGAACAGGGTGAGACTTCACTGTTCCTGCGTGTGTTATCTTGAGGAATTCTGAGCTGTTGGCTTGCTAGCAGGTGGTTTTCAAAAGAAGAAGGACTTATCACTGTGTCTCTGTTCTATCAAGATAGTAGGGCTGGCTTATTTTGACTAGACATCAATAACAGTGATTTGGATTTGATGCAGCTTATGTGGGAGTAGCATGGTTTCCTAACTGTAACTTCTTGGAGAACATGTACACTTCTGAGATGCGAAATATCCTATTGCTCAGACCTTGTTATTCTGTTAACTATAAAGTGAAGGAGAGGAGCTGTCTTTAAGCTTCAAATGCTGGAGAAGTGGTGTCTGTGCTTGTTCAATCCTACCCAGCTCCTTTCAAGACTAGTAACTGAATGCAGCTTCATATCCTGTTTACTTTTTCAGGCAGTATTCACTTAGTGCTGGTGATAGCTGTCCACTGAAACCGGTGCATTTGTAGCTTCACTTTTGTTAGTTTAGTATGTATTGTTTCTGATCAGGATTAAGTGGCAGAACTAGTGCCAGCAGACATCTAGTCTTGTTTATCTGTTGGTTCCCAAGGAGTCTAAAGTCAAACACCAGAAATAAATCTTGCATCATGTTTGGGGCTTTCTTTGGTCTTTTGTTTTTGTTTTGTATTTGATGGGTGTTTATTTCACAAGTAATATTTGAGATGCAGCTGGTTTGAGGTGCTCAGGTAATCACATTGTAAAGCACTCTCATGTGATCCAGTTTCCTATTGATTAGGGGTGGGAGGAAGACTGGTTCAGGACATGTGCTGCTGATTTGGAAATGGGACTGATTTCCTGTATCTTCTTTAATACCAGTAGAAAAACAATTAGCTTGTAGGAATCCTTCTGGACTGTTTCAATAAAACATGCTTTTTCCCCATCTGCTTAAAAGTATTAGTGTGTGAATTAACAAAAACAACCTGGAAGTGCCAGCATTAATACCCTCTAATATGAGAGGTGTTATATAGTCCAAGCTGTGTCTTTTCTAGTTCTTTAGATGCTGGTGCACAGTTAATGAGTTAAAGCAGAGAAACAGTTCAAATTTTCCTCACCCCAATGGAAGAATTGCAATAGGATCTGATGGAGAGTCTATGGACTCCCTCTCGTGGCCAACAAAACAAGCAGTTTCAAGTTTAGTGATGGACAGTGCTGTTAATGCTTGTAATACTGTCATAGCTTGATGCACTTACTACAGCACTGGTTTATTTTGGGAAGCTGTGGGCAAAGAGACCAGTCTCCCTCCCTTTTTTGCTGAAGACTAGTACAGGGTGATGTTTGGTTGTATGTATATATATGTGTCTGTGTGTGTGTATTAAGATCTTTGGCTACCAAGCTGCCACCTGGAAACTTTCAAGTATCAAGCTCACCTAGTTAATGAGCTGACTTTAGTCATGTAAGAATAATGATGTAAAAGCTCTAGACAATATTGTATTATTAGGAAAAAGGTAAAGAGACTTTCTTCTTTAGTTTGGCTGACATGTGGTGTCTGCTCTTTGGATCTCTATCCTTCCAGCTGCCCACTGATATCTGCACAGTTCTGAATCACTTCAGTACAATTGGGAGTGAGGCAGATTCAAGAAAAGTAATTAGGGAGAATAAGTAAGTTTTTAATTAGAAATGTGCATCTTGACTGCAGCCAAGTCGATGATGATTCAAAGCACTGATAGTCACACCATTAATAATGCTTTTTAAATGCAGCAGACTGCAGTGAGGCTGTAGATTGATTACTACTTCGCCTCAAATGACTGCTCAGGAGTGTGCAGTAGTAAACTACAGACTGTATTTGAAAGCTGGTGGAAAGTGAAAACTGGAGTAATCATTCAGCATGGATTTGGTGTTGGGTAGAGTGGGTAATTGTATAGTATACACTTAGAAATCTTGGAATGGGTGGTAGTCAGCAATGGCAAGCTTGTCTGGAATTTTCAGATCTACATTTGTAACTGGTATTGTGGTAACGCTTCTCTTTATCTGCTGCAACTCATCCATATTGAGCATAGCAGTACTGATTTCATTGAACTTGCTTGCTCCACTAGCAATGATGCTAGACTTACCTATAAGCCAAAATGTCCAAGGAAGTAAATAGGTTAACATGTATGATGCAAACAGCCTTTGAAGGGCTGAGCTTGACCTAGGGATGTTTAGTGCTTCAAGTAAGTGTTTTCTCAGTGGCCACTGCTAGAAGAACTGAAAAATAAACTTGCTGTCTAATGTCAGCTTTACACTGTGGTATTTCACAGGAAGTGAAATGACATATTGGGAAACTTGGGTTGTCAAATTAAAACACTACATTGAACAGGCGGTCTGGAACAAATGTTGTCGCTTGAAACTTGTCTGAGTGAGAACTGAAAGTAATTTCTTGCCTTTTTTTTTATAGGAGGAACTGCTGGATATTAAAGAGCGTCCCTACTCTAAGCAAAGACCTTCTTGTCTTTCTGAAAAATATGACAGGTATTGTCTTGATTATGCAGAAACTATATACATTTCTTTCAAAGTGAAAGCTTAAATTGCAAAAAATTCTTCACTAAGTGCACTTACGCTGAACTTATGTATCTTGCATGAGCATATGACAGCGTTTCCAGAGGTACTTATCTGCTAGGAAAGGCTTAATGCCCTAGCTAGGAATTCTGTGTTTTGAACAAAGATTATAATATGAAATCCAGCAGAAAATAACTTCACACAATACAAGTCTTAAGACCTGTAGGACAGCTACCAATAATATAGATGGGTGTACAGCACAGACCAACTAGGTCATGTTGCAACAAGGTGACCTGCTTGATGGATTACTCTCCCATGTTGATGGTACCTCATTTAGAAGTGAAGGTGAGAATGTTCTTGGCTTGTTTGTTAATTTGCTGAACAGCAGTATCTTTACTTTCTGGGTTCATGTATTGTACAAGTATGAGACTGAGGTAACATTTTCTTAATGAGAAATGACAGTGTACAATTCTATGATCTACTTGTTAGTTTTCCAGTGTACCAGGCAGACTTCACCAAACCACATGTTGCCCCCTTTATGATATGATTCTGAGTATTATACTTCCTTACTGCTACAGAAGGGATCCAGAATACCATGTATGAGGTAATAAAGTGTAGTAGGGCAGAGATGTAGAAGCTGGGTATGAAAGCTGTTTCACTTGTACAGATTGCTAGTCAGTAAATTCTAGGTTTACAGCAGCAGTGTTATGTCACTAGACTCCAAGGTAGCAAAACAACCCTGTGATTTTATTTCCATAGTGATGGGGTGTGGGATCCAGAGAAGTGGCATGCATCTTTATACCCAACATCAGGAAGAACTTCACCAGTGGAAAGCTTTAAAAAAGATTTGGATTCAGATCGGACTTCTCTTATGCGTAGGATAGTAGGTAAGTGCATTCTTAGAGCACAAGACTCAAACCTGAGCATAGGCCATTGGCAAAACCTTTCTTTTGGTACAACATGGTCTCTAATTGTTTGATTGTGCAAAATAAGAGTCAAAAAATTCTTGGTTGCCCTGACTGTAGTTTCTGGTGACTTAGATAAGAACAAACTTCAATAGCAGTCAATTATAATATCCTTCTATTCTTCTGATATGATAGTAAATGTGCCTGCAATAATGCAATTGCTGGGTGCAGTTTCTCTACAGTTCAAGACGAAGTACTGTAGTAAGCCTGTACTAAGTACTAAGCCTGTAGTAGGGAAACAGGTACTTCCTAGGAGACTGCAATGATTCCTCAATATCCAACTGTAGATGTAATTTTCCCCTCCACTTCCTGTGGTCTTGGCTAGATTAGCTTTGCAAAATTAAGTCTTGAGCATTTTACTTCAAAATGCTCTGGAATAGCAGTGAGGCTGTGAAACAGAAGGTTATTACGCAAAGAGCTAGCTTGTATTTGCTAAGACATTAAATTTCAGTGCTTTTTGTCTGGTCTTTGACTTGTAGATCCAAGGGAGCGAGTGAAAGAAGATGACTTGGATGTAGTCCTAAGCCCACAGAGGCGAAGCTTTGGAGGTGGCTGTCATGTAACAGCAGCTGTTAGCTCACGGCGCTCGGGAAGCCCATTAGAAAAGGAGAATGATGGTGTCCGTGTTATTGGTGGCCGTAGGATTGGCAGTGGAAGAATAATCTCTTCTCGTAACTTTGACAAAGACCACCGGGGTGGTGAGAAGGACATACGTGACTCTAGAGATGCAAGAGACCGAGATCGAGAGAGGGACTACAAAGACAAACGCTTCAGGGTTTGTTCTTTCTTTTTGGGGCTGTATGTTAAATCAGAGGTTTTGGACGCTTTGCTGTAAAAGCAACAGAGGCAGGCTGACTGCATACAGCTGCTGTGTGCCACACAAGTAGGCCATTTCTTCTTGAGAACACTTAGAGTGTAAAGAGTGAGCACTCGGTGCTTCAGAATAAGTGTTGAGTCCTTTAGACTGCTTAACTGGCATGTGTCTAATACTGTGTGTTTCACACACCTGGCCTGTGGTAGACTTAATAGCAAGATATTAAGAAGTCTAATAGTTCACTTGCCATTCTTAACGCAGCAGTTGTCAGTGAGGTGTTGTCTTTAACCTCAGCAGATGGAAGCTTTCCATGCTTTCAGGCATTTCTCTTTACCTTTTAAAGGAGGAACCACTAGCCTAACTCTCAGGATGCAAAACTGAGTTTATACAGGTACTTGCAGGTAGTAGCCTTCAGTGTAATAAAGTAGAAATTCAACTGTAAAGCTTAACGTTGAAAAAATTACTGAGCATGTGGAGTGTGTGTATTAACCTTGTTTAGAAAAGAAAAACGGAACTGGTGTGAAAAGGTTGTCACTTGCTTTGAGGTCAGGGAGAGATCTTGTGAAACAGCATTTTGTGGTTTTAATATTTTAACATCCCATTTCAGAGGGAGTTTGGTGACAGCAAACGTGTCTTTGGGGAGCGCAGGAGGAATGACTCGTACACTGAAGAGGAACCCGAGTGGTTCTCTGCTGGTCCTACAAGTCAGTCTGAAACCATTGAGCTTACAGGCTTTGATGATAAAATTTTGGAGGAAGATCATAAAGGTAGAAAACGCACAAGGCGACGCACGGCCTCTCTGAAAGAAGGTAATGGCAACTCTGACAAGAGCTTTGCTTGTCTGCTACTGTGGCATGTTGCTGGATATAGAGGTGACTGTTACAGGTCAGGCGAGTGTAAAGAATAATGCAGTTTACCAACCTTTATCATAAACTTGCACTTAAGCTTTTGGTCATCCTGAAGCAGAAGATGTCAGGCCCATAAGCAGTCTTTCAGATTGCAAGTACCTTTAAGTGTTAAAGTGCTGTTTTTCTCAAAGAAAGGCAGTACTGAGAGACTGGGAAGAAACTTTGTGTGGGTGTTGAGTGATATCAGGGATCTGTAGGCTATTAAAAGGGTCTTGTTCATATTTGTATCTTGCTGGGTGCTAAAGGCTTGGTTTAAATTAAGCTAATACCCTGAGATACTTCAAATATTTTTCCTGATAATAATACTATCATTAGGAATGCTGAGTTGGACCTACAGCTGGCAGAAGTGTAGCTTAAAGCTGAATTTGGAGACTACCTGAATTTGTCTGCTGTCATTGGACTTCAAGTCTACAATTATTACTACAACTGCAAAGCTGCAGGATAAGCTTCTGAGGCAAGAGAAATGACTTCGTAATGCTAGAAATTCTGCAGGTGGACAACCTGAACCTGAGGAGTTTAGGTTTAGTTGTGTATTCACTTAACTAAGATGTAGTACAGTTTCAAGCATGCTAGGTTTGTAATTGTCACAGCTTTTACAGCACCCATGCAAATTTATTGAGTCTTCAAAATGACATGGGGCTTATTCCTGCTGGAGGAGGAGAAGGAGCAGTATTTGTCATGTATTGGCAATAACAAGAATTCATGTCAAGTACCAGTTCCTGGGGAATCTGCTCTCAGGGGCACTTAGGAAGAAGGCAGCTGCTGCTAAAGGATTCTTGTTGGAAAAACAGCAACAGCTCTTAACTTACTGCAACAGCTATCTCTGCTTGGTGTGCCATAACATCTCTCCTGTTCTTCATGCTTCCTGGGATGATCAGGATGCCATTATTTACACATGATTCAATGGCAGTTCTTATTTTCTTGAAGTAGACAGTCTTAGTTACAGACCAGAAGCCCTGTGCTAGGAGTTTTAGTGGGTGCTAGTTTCTGTTGTGGCAGACTTCAACCAGTACAATGTAACTGGTGAAGTATCACATAGGTGGCTAGGTTAGGCCTATGCTTCTAATTCCTAGTTAAATGCATTGACTATTAAGGCACTGTTCCCATAGGAAACAGTGAAGTTCAGTGACTCAGCAATCACTTAATTTTTTTCTTTTTAAGGGATAGAATGCAATGGTGGAGTGGCAGAAGAGGATGAAGTGCAAACTGTCCTTGCCAATGAAACGCCAGCAGATCAGGAAGTTCCTAGGGAAGCTGTTTTACAAGAACCAGCTCCAGGAGAGTTTGACTTCAATGAGTTCTTTAACTTGGATAAAAGTGTTCCTGGCCTGGCTTCGGTGAGGATTGTTTTCTTTTTCTTTTAAGACTGGCTGTATTCATGGGAAGCATTTTTGCTGCTGCTGCAGCACACAGTGAAAGCTAAAACTTGTTGCGTTGTGAAGGTTGCCTTATGTGGTGTGTAAGTCTAAGATGAGCTTGTAGAGATTTAGCTTTGGAGTCTTAGGGTGTTACTTTGAAGTGTTGTTCCTGGGACTGGTTCTGTCTCCAGAGAAGGTGTATGAGGCAAACTAGTTGATTATTTGTCCTTTCTTTGATCACTACTTGAAGAGTCAAAATAGCATCCTGGATGAATCCTCTTCGGAAGTGTTATAGATATGTTCAGAAAAGGTTCACTGTACAAATTCAGTATAGCTCAAAGCAACCTTTTTCATCTAAGTTTGGGAATCACAGCAAATACAGTGTTCTGTTCAAGCTCTCTGGGAGGCTGTAAGCCTGGAGACACCTGACACATATTGTACTGACATACAGTGGTGTTCTTATTTGTACCAGTAATGTGGCTGAAATGATGTGTGTCTGAAAGGGTTTGAATCTTTACTAGTTAAACCTCCGTGTTGTGGTCAGTTCATTATTGCAAGCTATTACTATGGAGTTAGGAGAATAAACATGGTGTCCTGATTCAGTCAAAAGCATGTTTAAACAATGTTATTCATGTGATACTCTGTGTAGCTAAGTCATAGGTGGAATGCTACTGGTACTTAGGAGCTAGGAGCAAGACCATGAATAACACTGATGCACCATAAGTGTTTTCCAGTGTGGTTTTTTTAGCTGCAGCCATGATTTGATTGGGATTCTGGTACTTCAGTTGATAGTGTGCAGCTCTTGAACACTTGATCTCTAGGGGTCCTAGTGAATGGTTGGTGTTCACTTTTTAGTATGAAAGCTGTAACCAGTCTGTTTGGTTTTCCCTATGTGCTTTTTTGTTTTCACTACAAGAAGAGCAAAGCAGGTCCAGCATGTACTGACTAAGCATGGCCCTAACTTACAGACTGTGTTCTGACCTCTCCAGCACTAGGAAGAAAAGCTATTCTTGACTGTTTCAGATGGTATAACTGATTAGTAGATGGAATTTGAGTAAAAAGCTTAGTATTACAGAAAAGTAAATGTGGTTTGTTTGTTTTTAAATTGTATCCTGATAGCAAAGACACTGGTCTGATACAGCTTAGAAACATTATGGTTTAAAAAAAAATGGAAGCCTTACATAGTCTTTAAAGTGAAAAAGCTGCTTGTGTTAAAAAAGGTTCATCATATGGTGGCAGTAATTTGACAAATATATAGTGAAGAATTTGCTTTCCCTATGGAAGATCTAAATTGTGTCTTTAGAATCGACAGTCTCATTTTTCAGTGTATCAGCAAGATGGTGTCACCTTTCAAAAGCAGGGAATTCACAAGTCACAATATACCTGTTAATGAAACTTTAGTAGGCAGGTATCTGTCAAAAACAATTGAGTCACACTAGCCAGAGCATATTGTCCTGCTCTTTGTCTTGGTGATGTGTCTGTGACAAGTGTTATAATAGATTTGTATGTTTTCTGACTTGGCTGTTTTAATTCGTCTAACATGTCAAACAGTCAGAACCAAATGGATGAATTCTATCTTGGTTTTGCTGTAGTAAATAGTGTTGAGTGCCCTGTGTTTCAGAGCAAACAGCTTCTCCAGCAGAAGCAAGCTGTTCTTTTTTTCTAGAAGTAAATGTGCTGCATGGTGCCTATTGAGCAGGCTTTTAACTGGATGCGAGGTAGGAGAAGCTTTAGTTTGAGTTCACTTTTATAATGTCCTAGTCTTAAAATACCTGTAAGCCAAAGAAGTGAACAGTTGCTATAAACTGTAATGACTTCTGACAGACTCTGTAGTGCTGCTTGGTGACCTCAGTTCTGCTGGGAGGCAGAAGGTACTAGCTGCTGCTGCTGCTGCTGCAGACTGCACAGACTTGAAGAGAATGCAGCCTTCTTATTCCCAGAATGGTTCAGTATGCAAAGTGCAAGCAAGTAGCCCTTAGCTGCTGACCTTCTCTCAAAATGCTTCTGGGCTGCTTGCAAGTCTTTGTACTTCATTCCAGTCCTTGGGCAGTGCAGGAACTGAATTGAATCATGATTACAGAAAATTCAATGGCTCAGAGAACTCTTCCTATACAGCGACAGAGACGAGGCCTGAGCCATCTGACTTCTAGAATTACTCATTGTTATAATTTGTTCTCATTCTTTTGGCAAATGTCTCTTTTTGAGCACATCCATTTTGGAATGGTGTACTTAGTGGTCTTTGGATGCCCTGATTATGCTGTTTCAGTTACAGTTTTACTCTTGAAATATTTGGTATAAATGAAAGATGTGTGATGGGTTATGCTATGTAAGTGCTGCCTTAGTGGAAGGAAAAAAGGCAGTTCAAAGCTTTGAAACTTTTGGAACAGCATCAAGTTATCTGTAGGAGAATAATCCTGATTGCACAGTAAAGCTTCTCAAACGTTGCTGATCTTGCTTGAAAAAAGATTATCTTTTTCCTTCCCTAATCTAGATGATAGAGGATGTGCTGGGGGAAGGCTCGGTGTCTGCCAGCAGGTTCAGCAGGTGGTTTTCTAATCCGAGTCGCTCTGGAAGTCGGTCAAGCAGCTTGAGATCTACACCACATGAGGAACTGGAGAGGCTAGCAGGTAAGACTGGGACAGTGCAGGGTCAGATACTCTCCTTCCATATACCTTTCTACTGGTTCAATAAAAACATGGCAGATGAAGCTTTAAGGACAGTGAATTCTCCCAGTTTAAGCGCTTGATGTTCTTCTTGAAGCTCTTAGAGTAATCAGCTTGTAAATTAATTTTTAGCAGTTGTTCTTCTCATGCTTTTTAATGACTTTTCTGATGACTTTCCAGCTGATCTCAGGCAACGGGTGCAAGGCATAACTTGTCAGTGCCGTACTGAAGTTGGTTGCCAATGTATGTTCATCTTGAGACATTGGGTTGGTAAACTGATGTCGCAGTGCTCCTGGTTTTGCTGTTTCAGGTCTAGAGCAAGCCATTCTGTCCCCTGGCCAGAACTCTGGAAACTACTTTGCTCCCATTCCATTGGAAGACCACTCTGAAAACAAAGTGGACATCCTAGAAATGCTACAGAAAGCCAAAGTGGACTTAAAACCTCTTCTCTCAAGTCTTTCAGCCAACAAGGAAAAGCTTAGAGAGAGCAGTAAGTGCCTCAGATATTGTCAAGTTCTGGTGATGCAGTATCTCAAGGCAAAAGGCTTGGTATTCTGGAGACTTCAACTGCTAAGTCCAGGAGTAGGAAGTACTATAGGTTTACTTACACTACTGGAAACCCAATATTCAACAGATCTCAGTTGTGAGAATCATCCTTGATGCTTTTCATCCTACTCACAGGATGACATCGGGACTCTATCAGACCACCTTACTGATCATTAATTATCATAAGTTAAGATGATGTAAGTCTTGATCTGAGTTTCCAGCTTTGTTCATGTCATTTACATTTTCACATTGGAGAATGGTAATGTCAGCTCTGAAACTGGCATTTGAACTCTGGGTTTCCCAAAACCTTAGTGTAAGTCATTCTTGCAAGCATCTATAATGGATCTACCAAAACTTTAGTGCAAGTTGTTCTTGCAAGCGTCTATAACGGATCAATGTGGTTCATCAAGTATCAGTATCTAAGAAGATGAACAGTGGGTTGAGGATGTCAGTTTTTTCAGATGCATACTGTAAACTTGAACTTCTCCAAACTGTTGCTACCACTTGAAATACAGTGTCTGTGCTCACTGATGACTGCATTAATTAATATGAACAGATTTGCCTTAGTTATGTCAACCTGGCCAGAGTCACAGGATTCTGGAGAACTTGGTCTGTTAGGATTCACTTCTGCTATGATCAGCTATTCAAAACAGAATTCAGGGCTGACTTGAAACTTAATGTTCAAAGGCACCTCCAAGTTAGGGATTTGCATGTTTGGGCCCATAGCATGCATGGAGGGTACAAAATGCATGTGTTCTTTGAAATCGCAAGGTCTAATTCCGAACTGATTCCTTCTGGCAAGCAGCATGTATTGCCATGTAAACTGGCCTGAGCAAAAAGTAGTGGTGCTCTGATGTGTGTCACTAGGAAGGAAAGCATCCAAGCACTGTAAATATTCATAAGCATCCAGTCTGGAAGTATGGAATGTCAGCTAACACGTGGAGGACTTTTTCATAACTTGACTTAAATGGAAGTGCGAGTCTTCTGTGTTCTGCTTAACCTGACTTCCCTACTAAAAGCTTTTTAAGCTTTGATCCTCGCAAGCAAAGGATGAACAAACAAAACATTGGGGAAGCTTCATTCACTCAAAAGTACCTGATGTGGATTCTGTATTCCCATAAAATGCTGTGCAGTTCAAGTGTTGTGGTTTCAGGGCAATTTTTCTTCACCAACATCATGTTTTCCCTCATGTTCCATGCTGCATGTCTGCATCATTGCTTCTTTTCTCCACCTTCTTGCCCAAATTTCCAGTAAATCTTATTTCTTTCAGCCAACATCTGCTACAGCAGCCCATGGCATGCTCCTGTCTCTTCTTCCTTTCCTCTTAAGGTGTCATCCCTTGTGATTTGTGTTAGCTGGTCCATAAAGCACATCTAGCCTTGATGTCAGGTGCTGATAGATACTTATATATGCATACCCAGAGGAAAAAGTACTGCTTAATAACACTCGTACCTTACTCTGGTTATGCCAATGAAATCTTACTATGCTGGTTTTAACTTCTGAGGAAGAAAATTCTACTTCAAACTTTACACACAGCAAACAATGTGTGTAACAGAGTCTCAAAAGTGTTTAATTACTCCAGGTATGTATTCTCTCTACTTATGATGGCTTCAGACAGTTTCACACTTACGTTGTCTGTCTCTCCTTGAGTGTAAGATAAATGGAGCTTTCCCAATTGAAAATGAAGAGTTGTCAGATGTGGTTTGACAGCCAGTAAGAATATCAGAAGATATGTTTTCCTGTTCCTTGTATTCAAGACCTGCATGAGAGAACTATGATTTATTGCTCTTTCTCCTCTTTCTCAGCACATTCAGGAGTTGTACTTTCAGTGGAAGAAGTTGAAGCTGGGCTAAAAGGTCTGAAAGTGGATCAGGAGGGAAAAATTGCTACTCCGTTTATGGCAGAGCAAATGGAGGAATCATTGAATGTCGCTGGCTCCAGACAGATCAAGAAAGATGGAGATATGACTGCATTTAATAAACTGGTCAGCAGTATGAAGGCAAGTGGGACTCTACCTTCACAGCCCAAAGTCAATGTAAGTAGCAGACACTTGGATCTCCTAAACTGTGTTAAGACACGGGCTGTGAACTGGAAATCCCTTACATGACTCCTCTAATAACGTGAGCCGGGACTGGGTACAGCAGCATGATATTAAATGTAGGCTTACATTTAGAATATTGTTGCTTGGAGGGGAAGAGAAGTGCTTTGGTCCTTTTAGTTAATCAAATTAAGTGTGTTTCAGTTCAGAGTTCACAGGGTTGATTTCATGTGAAGTTTCTAAAATCCCCAGAACATTAATACTATGTGAGAAGTCTGACTGCCACCTTGAAAGTGGATTTATGTGGATATCTAATCCAAAGGATTAATACCTGGACTTGAAAACTATAAATACTTACCCTCCAAAAAATCTTGTTTTATAGAAAAGCTGAATTTTCTATAGAGGACACTTTGATTCTCCTACATTTGAACTCATCCTGTCTGAACTTTATTTAATAAAACCAAGTACATGTGTAGGAAAGGCACTCTCTGTATAATAGGCATCAGTCTGCTCCTTGTGGGAGACTCGCTAGTGTTAGTTTAGTGGTTGCCTTAGTGTTGGTTATTGAAAGGCATCTCTTAAAATGCTTGTAGTATGGTTACAGCTAACACTTAACTGAAGCTCAGGTGTCTTGCTTTAATGACCTGTTTTAATAGAGGTATGTCAGTGCACATTCTAATATTTCTTAACTTAATTTTATCTTGTTGCAAATAGTTTTAAATCCAAACTGGATATCTGTTACTTGAAAGGTTAGTAGTAAACAAAAGACAATACTGAGCTTTAGACTAGAAGAGATTGCAGTGTAAGATTTCATCCTGCCACTTACTGCCTAAACAGTATGCTTGACTCTGAAGCTACCGTTTTTTGCTGCTACTGGCACCATATAACACATCTAACAACAGAGCAAGTTTTTTCCTGCTGAACTAGACACAAGGACTTTCAGCCTCATCCCACTTCACTAAAAGATAATGAAGAATGTAAACTTGCCTTGTGAAGAACTTGCAGTTTCCTGCTTAAGTGAAGACTTTAGTTTTCCCTTTACATTGACATGTAATTTTGATGCATAGAAACACAGCTTAATTAAGCACAAATGGAAAGGTGTTTGTGTAGTTTCAACTGACCACTTGGCCCAATGCTTCATTTCCAATTTACACAATTATATATATATATATGAAACTTGATTATGGCACATTCAACTATGTGAGTGCAATCTAGCAGTAGGCATTTTCTCAGCTAGGAAAGATCTGTAAGCCAGCTCATCCCTCAACTTTGCTGGAATTTTATTTGACTGATGCATAAATGATGGTTCTACCAGAACAAGGGATATTCTTTCTGTTACTGATGCAGATGCAACAGGCACATCGAGAGACAATCCACAGCTAATTTACAGTGTGTTCATTCTCTTAGCAGAGCCTTGAGAGCCACCTCATGTCACCTCCAGAGATGCCAGGCCAGCCTCTATCAAAGAATATTCTGCAGGTACTTCTTGGGGGGGGGGAGTACTTCAGAGCATATCCACAATGAGAAGAAAATAAATTATTTGAAATTAAGGTATTTAAGGCAATTATGGGGTCAGTAGTCAGACATGACTCTCTAGAGGAAGAGAACTACTTACTAGTTCAGTAGGTATTTGATTGTCATGCTATTTCCCATGATTACAAATTGAAAAACCCGGCTAAGTGCCTCATTGTAAGGGCAATCCAGAATTGGTGTATCTAGTGGTACAAGTCCACCTCATCTCTTCAACTTGCTATAAATAGCCTGTAGTGTAGTGAAACGAGCTCATTTATATAAATTGATCATACTCAATGTTCTTTCATTGCTTATTCTTAGGAACTTCTTGGTCCACCCATTAGCAGACCTGCTTCATCAAATGTCTTAAGTGGCCTCATGGGTGGTTTGGAGCCTGCATCCTCTTTACTGACACAAAGAGCACCTTCTCCCCCTATCCCACCTGTGTTTCCAACTCGAGCTGCTTCTGCAGATTACCTGCGCCATAGAATATCTTCACCCATTGGTGAGACTGGTTGCAAAACAGCTTTTTTTTTTGATTTTTGAGTTTTAAAGAATAATTTACAGAATAATAGATTTCTGGCACTTGGTGGGCAGCTAGGTCAGTCTCTGCCTCTTGAGTGCAAGATGCCTTTTTATGTATTAATCTCTAGTGTTAAATTAATCTCCAAAACAATATAGATGCCTATGAGGGATCAGCTGGACCTCACAGTAAATACTGGTGAGGAGTAATGTGCGCAGTTACTGTATAAGAAGGCAATTTCCAGGGACTGCTTATCCGTTTGTATTGCAAAGCACTACTGGTAGCTTCCCTGTAGCTCTCCAGCCTAGTGACAAGGAAGAAATGAAGCTGTAGACTTAAAGGAATGAGCTGAGAGCCTTCCTGAGGAATTCTTAATGAAGTGGAATTGTTGAACTTAAGGATGTATGTTATATATTAATGACAGAAACTGTTAGTCCTTTGAAATACAACTATTGAATGTTCCTTAGGTTTTGGACAAGGTTCTCAGCAATTGCTTGGTGATCCATTTCCAGGTGTAAGGAAGCCCATGAGTCCAGTTGCTTCACAGGTTAGATCAAATGGTTTTTGCTTCATTTTTTATATTGCATGGTCTAGAACTAACTTGTGAAACACATACGTAGCTGATGCATTCAGATGTTTGTGCTTATTTAAGTTCACTGAGTGTGAGGATGCAAGTAACCTAGTACAGTTTCAAAACCTCATTGCAATTGGACCCATCTTAGTATCTCCAGTGGAAGATTTCTTTGAGACTCCATTGTCTGTCAATAAAACAGATGGCTGTTGGTAGGTAGGCACTTTGAAGGCAGAAGTAGTTAACAGCAGTAAATCTTCAGTGTGTTAAGAAATGCTCAACTGAATACAATCTTTTATTTGTGTGTTTTATACAATTCTACTTCAGATGAGTCCCTTGGAAATACAGCAGGCTGCATTGGAGGGACTGGCGTTACCACATGACTTAGCCATTCAGGCAGCAAACTTCTATCAGCATGGCTTTGGCAAACCACAAATGGACAAAAGCAGAGATGGCTACAGAAACAGGTGAGTATCTGACCGCAAAATGTCAGGGGCTCACTGTCAACTGATTTTTTAATGTGAGTATTGTCTTTCAGTAGCTATTAGTACCAGTCACTCAAGCTTGTATTGGTTCTCAGCAATCCTGCATTTCATTCTGTGCCAAGAGTAGAGCTGCTGTTTGCTAACTTCCTGTCCCTTAACAGGCAGCAACGAGTGACTAAGTCGCCTGCACCTGGACAGAGAGGGAATGCATCTTCTCCAGCCCCCGCAGCATCCATCACTAGCATGGTTAGTACCTAATGCATGAGGATTGCAGGGAAAGCTGTAAAAGCGTGTGCAGTAACTAGAATATAAAAATAGGAAATTAATGAGAGAAAGGGAGGCCATAGAGATACAATCATATTCACATTGTGTCAATGGCTGCATGATCCAAGAACAAATTACGCTTTGTGCTTAACCTTAATGTCTTCACTTTGGAAAATGGCCTTCTCTGAGCACTACCTTTTCTACGACTGAAGAAGCATTGTTATTATTGCCTCTTCTGAAACAAAAGGAAGAAAACTATGAAAACTCAGGCATTCTGGTTTGGTACTTAAGCTTTCAGAAGACAGTTTCTGAAAGCCATTAGTTACTTTAGAGAACACTGGTATGAAGAGACTGATCTAAGTGTCTGAGATTGAAATACTACTATAAAGCTTTAGGGTTGCTTTGAAAACAAATAAGAGCTCAAAGTCAAGCTGTGGCCTCGCTGCCTCAGTACTGTATAGAATGTTGCTTTGATCTAAATTTGATCAGTCAAGTACTTGCTTGCAGCTCAGGACTAACAGACTGAGCTGCTAAATCAGGTAAGTACTTTTGTTTGTATTCCAAATGAGTGGCTTCCACAGATGCTCTGTAACTGAATGGGTATTAGTTTTCTGCAGATCCATCAGCCCTGAGCTTATACAAGTAAGGCAGCTCTGTAGGGTCTGTTGTTGTTATGAAGCAGTAGCAAGGAGGAAACAGCTGTAATTTAAAATACAGCTCATTTGGGTTTTTTTCAAGCATGTTAAACGTGCATTTAACTTTGCAAGCATCTGCTGGTTTCAGTAAAAGTATTGGACTTCTGCAAAAGCTGAAGAGAAGTGCTTAAACCATAAAATGAAGCTATGGAATGAGGTGAAGTAAAATCGTGGGCACACAGTGGCTGATTGAGAAGAGCTTGAAATGGGAAGGATGTGCTAGAATTGGTGTCCACCCACGTCTAAGTGTGGCCTAGATAATGAGCACTGTGTAAAGGTGTTGCTTTTTACTATGTTCTCTGCAGCTGTCTCCTTCCTTCACACCTACCTCGGTGATTCGCAAGATGTATGAGAGCAAGGAGAAGAGCAGAGAGGAGCCAGTTTCTGGGAAAATGAAAGTCAGTGATGGTAAAGATGAAAATCAGAGGCCAAATGAAGGTATTATAATGGCTTTAAAGTAATATATACAAAAAGATTTGGAATAGAATCAAAGACCTGCAGTACATAATATGCCCAGGCTAAATTTAGACATTCCTAATTTGTGGAAATGAGGAGGGTGTAGAGATGAGCCTATAATGAGAGGAAGGGTTAGAACTGTGGAGAGGGTACACTTCCAAGTGCAGTGTTGGGTTTAAATCCTTTTTTTTTCCCCCTTATCTGTCATTTTGTAAGTGATGGTGGCACTAAGGCCTGGACCAGAACTGTTTCTTTG
>JBCJKH010038686.1:0-20307 GCA_039877255.1 Loriculus beryllinus
GCACCCTCACAGGGAAGAGCTTCTGCCTAAGAGCTCAGCTCAGTCTCCCCTCGGGCAGGTTAAAGCCATTCCCCTTGTAAAATGTCCTTATTTTCTACAACCACATATAGTGTGTGTATGTATATATATATATATCTATTTACATATACGTATCAGTTACACATCCACCACAGTCCCAGCTCAGAAAAGAGGTGAAACAGCAAAACTGGTGTCTCACTGCATGAAGCCATTTGCGCAGTGTTGAACAACCACCCCCATATATCAGCAGATTGGCCATAACTCGGTGGTAAGTCCACAGCTAAACTTCCTCCATGATTCATTTACGACAGGGTGCTGCTTTTACTACACACAGTGCAGCTTTTCTAGGAGTACAGCATCCACAGGTTAAATTCTACACCTGTACAAATTTAGTTTTCCTAAAATAAGTGTTATAAAGAGTACATGGCCTTTAAAACATTGCTGAACGCCAACAGACACTGTGCTGTAGAGCTTCTTAATCACTCTGCACCTGACTTGCACCTTTTCTTCTCTAAAAAGGCAAAAGAAAAGGAAAAAAACCCAAAGCATTAAAACCAGACTGCAGAAATGAATCACGTCTTTTTGGTTTAATCCTCCAAATTAAGCAGACTCAACTGATGACTGAGAATCGTGATCAAGTTATACGCTGCAAGCAATTTCTAGTGAGCTGTGAAGGCAATTGAAGTTCCTAAGCAAGGAGGAAGGTGTTGACTTCACACCTACCACCCCCATCTCCATTCTGCAAGGCTGAGGGCCACATTTTCTAGTACAGAAAAGCAAGTAAACGTACCAGGTCATGCTCAAGCTTTACTCATCTCTCTCATACTGGAGACCTATCTTCTGCTTCAGAAAATCTATGATTATCCTTGTAATCTTTCCTGAAGAGGACATTCATCCTTCATCTAAGGGGATTCAGGAAGATCACGAGGATCCTGCAGCAACTGTAAGAACTCCGAGGACTGTGAGAATTCAGGGCTATCTTCAACCAACCATTTCCTTTAACTTAAATCACAGGAGCAATGAGGACTGCAACCAACAGTGGGGTTTATTTTCACACAAGCTCAAAGCCAAAGAGGCAGAAGAAAATCGTCTGTCTCTCCAACACACTAAATCACTGCCAGCAGAAGGAAAAGATTCGGGAAAAGAAGTCAGAAAGGGGGTTTGCAATATGAACAGACAGAAGCCCAATCCTACTGTAAGCTTCCATCACAAATAATCTTCCATAGAGATACTTGTTACAAGAGAAATGTTCAAAATAACAGCTGCTCTTGCAATTGCCTAATAGGTACAAGTCCAAAACTCGACTCCACAGCCTCAAGCACTATTTCACAGCTAGCACAACCAGGCTAGGCTACCTAGACTGCAGGAACATCATTGAAACCCTTGCACATTCAGTGTAATTTAAAGATTTAAAGCTGCATCTTCCTTGTAAACCCTACATGTGATTCTTTTTCTTGGTTTTAATCCACATACCAGAATTGCATCCTTTTTACAAACAGAACATACGCCCATGTGGGTCTCCATCATATACACTAAACGCAGTTTCTCTACACTGGTTAACACCAGGTTTGCAAGCCTTAAATATAATCATTCTGCCTCTAATCTTTAGCAATATCCTGATGGAAATAAACATCAAACTATATAAAACATTGTTAGATTAATAATATCATTTGCAACATAGTGGGTTTTGAGACACAAAAGGTGTTACATCACAGCTTTTAAGGTCATACACAGCTAACACATCTACTAGACTTCCTGTTCACAGCTTCATACTTCCACACATACAAAGTTCACAGCTTTATAGTGGTTGTCTGTCTAAGAAGCAATTTGGAATTTTAGGCTCATGCCTTCATCCATGTGTATGTACCTTTGAACATGAAAATGAACAAAAAACTGAGAACAGCAGCTAAAAATAGCATCTACCAAAAGAGCTTTGGATAGCTACAAATCTTTCCTACATCTCTCCACATAAAGATTCCTGTTTCCAGAAGCATCAATAGCCTGGCCACTGTTTTAGCACAACCCATTCTTTGTGTAGAACCACTACTACTCACATTCAGAGTCAGAGCAAACTGCTGTGCACCTGAAAGATTACTACCTGCAATTCAACTGACAGCTGAGTAATCTCGGTGGCATTCCTGTCTTCCACTAAAGAGCATTTCCTCAGACCTCATTTCCCTTTCACTTGACCAAAATAGAAAGATTAAGGTAAGCCATTTATAGGAAGGAAAACTAAACCCTGTTACATGTTCATTTTAACCAGCTACACTGAACGCTAAAAACACTGAAATTATGCCATGGCTTTCAGCAACAACGTTTATGCCTTCCACAGCTGAAGTCTATGCATTTTCTCCCTCCCTTTTATTAATGTGTTGATCCATCCATAATTCCATTAGTATTATGTAACAGACAATCTTCTAAGCATTTTATCATTACCTCACACCAAAACTGACCCACTCCACATACATACTTGGACTGTGAAACCATTCCTCTTCCTAGACTTTGCTGATACAGAAGTAACTGATGTAGAACTAAACTGACACCTCCAGCTACAGAGCAAATCTGCCTGTATCCTTAGCAAAGCCTTGACAAAACAGCATCCCTGGCCAATGCCATCTTTCCCTGATACACACTCACACCACAGTTACATTAATGTATTCTAACAATTGCGTTTCTTCCTTTAAGAAAAAAGCATCTCAGAAATACATTTAGTGTTCACCAACCAGCTACCTCTCCTGATTGCTCAACACAGTAAATACTATTCCCAGTTATGTCTGTAATTTGACATTAATTCCTTAATCTTCTTAAGTCAGGGCAAGCTTGTAGATCATTACAGGGTTATTTAGAAGAGCACATTTCAAGTATTACATGAAATGCACATTTTTATTAAGGAAATAAGTTACGTTTTGAATTTTGTCATTCATACACCTGAAAATAAATCAATCTCCTTTGCGGAGCAATGAAGAGATACGCTATGAACTATTATTGCTATGTAATCCTCTTTTGTGCAGTACAGTATCTGCTAACAAGATTGTGTAGCTTTCACATTGGATCAGCAAGACTGTGACCTTTCCTGACAGTGACTCTAACTAATATTAATGCAAGAGAGATGACCGGTGCAATCTTCCACATTAATGCTCTCCCATACAGATAGCACACGGATTAGCTGCCACTGCCTGTCGCCACTTGTTTCTTGCTTGCATCAGAAGTACACTGATCACTCCCAGCAATTTTTACTGCCTGGGCAACAGCAGCAAAGAACACAAGCAGGAAAAACACCCTTACTTTGGTACTCTTTGTTGTGCCATCTCATTTAGAGGACAGAGCAAACACGGTCTTTACTCGGCTTTTTTTACCTACTGATAGGGACTTTGGCCGTTCTTTGCATGAGCACTTCTGATTACATCAGTGCTCTTTGAATACACACAGTTAGTAGAGAAAACTCCCTCCAGCAAACTTTTCAACACTGGGTAGCTGGTACCAACATTAGAAGGAATGCATTAATCACTTCAACTCAAAGCTAAAAACCCCTGAATACATACACAGAAGAATAAAACAGGAATAACCTCCCTTTGTAGTTACATACAAAGTGCGAAGTAAACTGGACATGCAAATCTGAAAGAACTTAAGCATTAGGAAATATGGCTTGGTCTTGTCTGCCTTTACATGCCAAAAGATACAGGAGATAAGCCATTACCTTCAATAACTTTAAAGAGCTTTTGAAAGTTAAAACCCCACCTAAATGGCACTGTGACCAGCTGAATGTGGCATGCAGCGGAAGGGATGGAGCTGAAACAGATTAAACATTCAGCTTATCTATGTGGACAAACTGGAGTAACAGTGGAATAGCATCCAGATTGTTTTTTAAAGGCATCTAAGAATATCAATTAATCTATTTCCAAATGGATTAGTTTAACATGACATGAAGCACCCTTGGTAAGGAATACACATCTAACAGGATAATACTGCAGTCTTAATCCACACTTCAGCTGGGTTTACTAAAGTTTTTTTCCCAGGTAATAATACTTAAAGGGATAAAGAAAGAGGAGGGAAGGAAAGTCACCCTGCTCTTGTGATCACGGAGCACACCTAAAGACAAAAGCAGCATGCCTTGACCACTGCCAGCTTTTGGCCACGGAACACTGATTCTGACTGCATCCCTGACTTTAACCAAAAACTGAAAACCAAAGCAGCCCACCCCTCCCTCAAACAGGTATCTTTAGGCAGCTGCTGTGATCCAAACTATGTGCACTTGTGAAGTCCACTACCCACTCCCCAAATAACAAAACACCGAGTACCACAGGCCAGAAGCAGCACAGCTGCAGTAACCAGTCTTCTACATCCACCGCATGCACGTCTTCTCTCCTTACATAGCAAGGTCTTCAGCCATGCCAATACACACTTCCTGCTCGCGTTTAGGTTCAAGCCAGGGGTTGTAGTTAAGTCAATAAAAATGAGCTTAGAAATAGCTTTACAAAAGTCACCCAGGCAGGGTCAGCGCCTGAAATAACCAGCACTGAAACTCATACCAGTACCCTGGTGAGAGAAAGAGACCTAAACCCACAAGTGGAAGGAGGAAGAGGGATAAGACACGCACTAATCAAAAACACTTCCTCCTAAATAGATTCAACATTCCCCAATTACATCCAAGAAAGAGAGAACTCACTGGCTGGCACATGCCAGGATGTTTAAAGCCTGATTTGCATGCAAGAGTCTAAAGCAATAGGAATTACTTGCCCTAAGTTTAGCAAGCAATTCTGCAATGTTTCCAGACCAGGCTTCATTCTGATGCAAATTAGAGTATTTTGCTTGTTCATACACTAGCTACTGAAACTAGTTGATGTAGAAAACAGGATGTGAAACAGCAGCTACATCCATCAGCAAAATATTTTTTGCTAGGTTTACAATCACACTGCATTTTGTAATTCAATTGCTAATGTTGCAGAACCCAGTTTTAGTCGAATATACATGTAATTACATTCATCAATTAGCCTCTAATTGCATTTTGCTATTTTTGAGTCCTAAGACTCTTCTGGGCATATTGAAAAGCTGCTATTCCCTGGGTTTGGTTCTTGAGGTGGGGAGGAGATCGGTGCTACACTATAAAAGAGGCTGAATTTAGTTTAAACATCATTCTGTTCCCAAATTAAGGTCTACCTGGAATAAAGGACTTGATCCCCAGTGTAGTGTTCTACCTGTCATGATGGGGCAGAACTGCCTATGACTGGTCACAGCACAAACAACTTGAAAGAGAAAAATGATGAAAATACTACACTATAACACTGTAGTTTACAAATACTTGTTCTGAAAGCTGAAGTGAGATTCTTAAACTGTTCTTATTGCCTCAAAGATTTCTTTCCAAATGACTGCAGTCATTTCCAGGGGAGATAATGTACGGAAACCAAAGGAAATCCTATTTATAAGTTCTATTTGCACTTTGTGCTCCTCTAGAGGCAAGTGGAACATTTCAGTACCTCTTCCTTCAAAACACCAAGAGAAAGACTGCACAATAAGGACAGTCTTGCTTCAGGATTTTGCCTAAAGACTCCAGACACATACACAGTTACGAAAACAAACTCCTCAAGTCTGAGCTAAGTAGGAAATGGGGTTCTGTTGTCACAGAAAACCGGAACCCAAAAGCAAAGAGCCGGCCAGGCACCGATTGTAAACTTCCTCTCTGTAGTACATACTTAAACAGACAACTTGTATTTTCAGCACCAAGACAGAGCTAAGTCCATGAAACAAGGAACTTGATTTTACCAGACCTCCCCATATCTACAACTAAACCAGAGGGTTTGTTTCTCTGGGAAGGGCTTTGTGTCTAAAACTAAAGATCAGATATCTCATAGTGGGATATTCTGCACGTTACCCCCAAAGAGTCAGCAACACACTGGTATTGCATGACTATAAACCCATAACCCACGTTAGAAGTAACACAGTTAAGTAAAAGAATTATTCTAGTGAGTTACAGCCTGGCAGTGACACATAACCAAAAGAAACCCCTGCCCTTTCTCTGAATCAGTGTCATCCTTAAAGCTGCATTACTTACCCAGACCCTGCTACCGGTACAAGACGGTTTGATGCATGCCAAGAGCATTTTATCTTAAGCAAGCAGTAGCACCCATTTCAAGAACAGGTACTTCTCAACCACTGTAACTTTGGTCTACTGTGTCCTGAACGACTATTGGAATCCTGTAGAACTGATTCCCTGAAGAGAGAGCCTTAAAGTTGGCAGAGAACAAAGTCATGCAGGAATATTTATACAAACTTCCTTCCCCAAAACAATCACAACTTCTGTTGATATAGTAAATTACTGTGGCCAGTGCCTCATCCACAGGAATTCTGCTTTAAATGATGAGCAAGCAATCATTGTAGCTCAGAAAAAGAAATTTCAACTCTATGTGCCAATTTTGGTTAAGAACCCAATAACTTTGGTGTTTCAGTTGATTAGGATCCAACCCAAGTGGATTTGCTGCGATTTACATTTCTCTAACTGCGTACATAAAACGAAGGGTGATCAATACCACCAACTAAGAGTTGTGTTTTTGTTCTAGCAGACACCACACAAGAAATCTGAGTTATAACTTAAAGCAGCAAACGAGCCAGGATGCTTTCAGCTGCGGTTATAACTGACAAACCTTTAGTCCTCACTTAGCATGCACATCTCTGCCTTTATTTCCCTGTTTGTCTCACAGCTTATTAAGTTTTGCTAACAAAAGCAGCCATGCTCTTGCCAACAGATTATTCCATTTTAATATCCCACTTCATTTTTAAACATCAGTGTAACCTCCATAAATAAAAGACGTGAGCTGCAAGTGTCTTCTACCAATTGCAGGGCAAATTTCCTTTGTATCAACTGCAGACACACAGCGTTCTGCACAGAATTGCAGGGTCGTGTTTTCACCTACCATGACAGCTGAGGTTGTGTAGATACCAAATACACAGTAAATGTAGCAAGCGTTTCTTTTAATAAACTGCCACCGAAAAAAAAGTATGAGAAAGGGGGAAAAAAAAAGTGATTCCAGCTGAGGACATATTGATGGGTACAAAATCCTTGAGGCATTATGCAGCTCACACAGGCTCATGGATCAGTATTATTGCAGCAACCAGTAGCCGTCAAAGCCAATTACCCTGGGGACTCTGCTGCGTGAGGACCGGCTTCTGTAGATGCCTGCTGCAAGCGGCAGCGGTGGAGAGAGGAGGGAGTGCTGAAAACCTGTCACAGCCAATTACTGCCAATGTTTTATTTATGTCAGGATACACCTGATCAGTGAACAATAAAGCCATTTTAGAGAAGATGATTACAAAAACAGAATGCAAAATGGCAACAACAGGGAGGAAAGATCCCGGTTATAAACACAGCACGTACACTTGCCACATAGGAACATGGAAAATAAATCCTCGCCGCCGAAGCGGTGACACACAGGGGTTTTAAAGCCTTTGACTCCAAGTGTAGACTGCTTTCTTTTGCTTCCAGTGCCCTGACAAAAGGCTGCTTTGTGTGTAACCTGGTTTAGAGACAGGAAGATGCAAGTCAGGCTGCTACAATGGATTGGCGGGGTTGTGTTTTATATGGGAGGAAACCAGGAAGCGGGGAAAAAGAGGGGAGTGGAAAGCACGGACACAATAAAGAGATAATGTCCACAGAACATCTATTTTATGCAATATCAGCCTTGATTGCAATTGCCCAAACTCAGCTGACAAAGAAAAAAGGTTATCTACTGAAAAACCACAGAAAATAGAACATCCTCCAAGGCTCCAGAACCTGCTTTGTGCTTACCTGTCTTCAGCTTCCGCATGTTAAAATCTAATGGATTTGAGTTTAAATCTGCCCTTTGGCCACAGGACCCAACATCAAATCGCAAATAAACACTGGGGCTTTTCCACGGATGTACAAACTATGCCTAGTTTTATTCATGGTGATTTTCACCTCCCTGCTTTCAAGAAGAGGGCATTGCACAAAGCTGTTCTGAATGAAGAGATCAGCCGGAGCCCTGTCAGGCAAATATGCTGTGGGGGAAATCCTTCAAGCAGGATTGACCTCCCAGTGTAAGTTCTATCAGCCATCGGGATGCAAGTTGCCACTTCTAAATTGTTTTCTTCCATTATTTTATTGCCTTCAGTTCCAGTTGCCAACATTTCCTACCCTCTCTCTTAAAGGGTGTACCACGACTCCCTCCCTGAAGCCCCCAGAGATGCAGAGATTTAGTGACTACAGCAACCACTGCTCTGAGAATGTGATTTCCCTAAGTCCCCTTTGAAAAACAACAAGCCATTGTTTGTGGAGACAAACACTGTCTATACCATTTCTTTCTTAAGTACACCCTTTCTTAACTTCACCCTTTCCAAGGACTAGACATAAACAGCAATACTCACTATGCTGTAAAATAGTTTCAAACCTATAGAGCGACAGCAATACACGTAAGTTAAAAACCGCAATAAACAACAGTGGAGGGAAACTTCTATGTTCCTTAAGCCTCAATGTTGAAAATCACTTAGCATAATCTAATATAATCTACTACACTGAAGAGCTACCACAATACTGGCTGCTGCTGCTGTTTACTCTTCAGAGTACAGCAGTTCAACCCAGGGCCTTAAAATAACTTTGGCCCACATATGTACAGAATGAAAGGAAATCCAAGGGATTGTTTATCATACAAAAGGCTCCTATCTCAACAAACACTGCAAATACATTCAACCTGCTCATCACCAGGATCCAATGGGATTTACTCTCTAGAAAGACAGAACCTGAACTTTTCTGACTTAGACTATGCCAATATTATGTAAGTATTATTTTCAAGTTAATGTACAAGGAAGGGTTCACTAAAGCTGACTAACCTGTATGCCCCTATGAATTAAAAGGCACAGAACACAGAAAGGGTATGAAAACCCCCCCATATCATAGACTGCAGCGGCTTCCCAGTTATCCTACAGCTCCAAGTAAGCAACAGAACTTAAGGATAAGCTCATAACATCTCCCTCATTCCACTTACTCACTTGATTCCTCCTGCCACAGGGGATTTTGGCTACCCGAAAGGCTCAGCAACATCCCAACTGCAGTGAGGGTGAAGAGACAGCTTGAAGAGAGAGTTACACATTACAGCATTCTGAAGTTGAATACAATTCAAGGATCACACTGGCTATCTCTACCTGTTGCAACAGTCATTGTGAAGACATAGGAAGCCCAAAGATACAGGAACAGAAAGCAGCAAGCCTACATAGACCTCCTTAAATGTTACCAACACAGCAACACACAGGAGTATTTGGGTATGGCCTTCCCTGCAAGGAGAATGCAAAGAGTGGAAATAATAGGCATTTCAGACCTGAAAGGGAAGCGTGAAAGGAACGGCTGTTAAGTGCCAAGCTGAGCATTAGACACTTGGATTCTCCCGTCCCTTTCATATATGGTATATGCAATATTCTGCAAATGGTCATTTTGCTCACAGGTTGGACACTGTGCAAGAACAGCTGCAGAATAAAAAGGCATTTGAAAACAAAGATATACCCTCTGTGTCTGTTCTGGATATATCCTTTAAAATGGTCTTTCCTGGCTATTAGGAAGAGAGACAGAGCTATCTGCCAATACTTTTCATCTTTA
This sequence comes from Loriculus beryllinus, assembly GCA_039877255.1. Classification (NCBI taxonomy): domain Eukaryota; kingdom Metazoa; phylum Chordata; class Aves; order Psittaciformes; family Psittacidae; genus Loriculus; species Loriculus beryllinus. The sequence goes on from JBCJKH010038686.1 coordinate 9,617, forward strand.
TTCTCTTCTCTCCAAATACACGCCTTGGAATTTAATATAACTGTATCACCATCACCAAGTGTATTTATGTATGTGATGCTGGAAATATATTTCATCAAGGCAATATTACACACTGTAGTGTGTGAGCTCTTGAAATTCCCTAGAGAATTGGTTTAGGCTTTAATACCTGACAGGGACACCCCTCCCCTAAAAAAATATACATAAAATCAGAAATATATTAGATCTAACAGCATACTTTACAATGGAGTTGCACAGTATATGCATTCTATCACTCTATTTCCCAGAAGATTCATTACAGATACATTAGAAAGTCAAATCAGGCAATTCTGCAGTCTGGTGAAAGCGAGCATATGAAAGCAGGTTAATACAAAAGAATTTCGCTTTAAATAGAGGACATTTAGGACTTTTAAAAGCAACACGACGATAAAAATTTCAGGCTGTTTGTTCTGCCTTCAGAGCACGCTTTTCAAGTCTCGTTTCAACGATGAAGCTGATTTTCTAAGGGAAGAGGGAGGGGATGCGAGATCTCCAAGGTTTGCCATCTTAATTACCCTACTGCTTCCACACATTGCTACGAATCACACTGCAGACACACTTCTCCTCTCAACAGGCAGGGTATAGTCTGTATCAACCCCTTGCAGCAAAAACCCTAAATGCATTAGTTAGCACTTGCAGAGGCTGTGCTACACACTAACAAATCACTGGGGATGGCATTTTAGACAAAGGTATTATTAAGTACGAGACACAACCCATTTGGAGTTTTCTGCTTACAACAGAAGTATTATATATAATTACTATCATTTATAACCTTGCCTCCATTTCAGCAAGTAAAATGCAGATGGGGAATGTAATTACTTACTGAACTAATAACGCGAGCACTGATTGACAGGATGATAGAAAAAACTTGTTCAAAGCAGTATTAACTTCAAAGTATAAGCTTATCTGAATGAAGCCAGCTAATTTTAGAGCAATTCTCTAGCATAAGCAATACACCTACAAACACACAAGTCATATACACACACAGTTACAAGCACCATCAAAAACCACCCCAAAAACCAAAACCCACAGAACACACCAAGTGGTTGTCAACAGCACTGGCACTGGCAGCATTAAAGATGAAGTTTATGCACCTCTGCATCTTTAATACATAACTAAATGCAGTCAAAACATCTGGTGCATTATTGATGGTTAGCATGATAAAGAGAATTTGACATTTTACAGGAACTCAGTTACCCTGCTTACACCCTATATTTACAAAGTGGAAGACCTGCGTTTGTTTCTGATTTCCCATGTTTTTGGAAAGCTTGCATTGTGTGGGTAACTGAGACATCATGCAAAGGCAGCTGCGTGTATTAGGAGCTCTTATTCCTAAACCGTATTTAGAGTACAAAATCTTTGCATCTTTTATAAGGAGGGGGACAGAGAAGAGAGCTCTTAATTTTCTCTCACCCATCCCACCACCAGGCTTTTCAGGAGAAAAGCAATATTTATTATTATTGCATGAATATTCACTGTGCTATTTGAATGTATTTGATTAGGTCTGTTACATTCACTATCTCTTAAATTATTCTGAGACAAACCAGAGTCCCACAAGTACTCAGAGCCCCGCATGTTTACCTGTTACTGTCTTAATCTGAAACAGGGAGGAGGAGGGCTAATCGAGACATGTTCTCATACCATACCTACTATGAGGCATCCCTGGCCACAGCAGGGAAGGTGGAACCAGATGATCTTGAGGTCCTTTCTAACTCAAACCATTCTGTGATTCTATGCTCTATCTCAACTTGATCCTAATAGAAGCAAAATACCATCAACACTGGACTGCTGGAAGAAACTGAGCTATTTCTGGCCCTCACCTTGCAAAGGAATCAACTTGCACAGTTGACTACTAACACCCAGCTGCTCCTACAACCTGGAAAATTAAATGGAAAGCATTTTATGTCAGCCACTTGACAGGGTGAAGCAGATATACCAAAACTGGCAAATGACCATTACTCTTTTTGTGGTCAAAGTATGGAAAAAACAGGGTTATTCTCTTCCCCAATCTCCGATGAAAAGAGAAAGAATTCAAGCAGCACAAACAATGTTATTTCTTTTATTCTCTACTCAACCCAATGCTACTGAAATTCAAGATCATTTTCATAGCATTTTGCCCCATTTGAAGAGCAGAGATCACAAGGAGGGGCGATACAGATACAGGGTGTCATGGTTTAAGCCCACTGTTTCAGCTGAACCAAGGACACAGGGTTATGTGACTCCTAAGCAGAGACTGGAAAATACTCCCACCTCTGTCACAGCACTAACTACAGCAAGCTATGCAATGAGGCTTCATGAAGGCTCTTTCAATGTCTGTGCAAGATAATGCTGTATATCAGGAATAAATACACTGCAGTCGAACTAGAGAACCGTGTTTCCCTTTAATTTCTCACATCTCAACTCAAGAGCTGTACAAAAAGTTATTAAAATTAATGGAAACTATCATAACTCTGTCTTTTTTATGACTGGTAATATTCCTTCTAAAATATTAGTCCCCTTGGCTGAACCAGCATGTCTGTTTGAAAGTTGCCTTTGAAGATCAGAAACTCTTTAGCATAAAAAGTGAAACATGCAATCATGTTAATGTGACAAGGTAAAGGGAGGAAAAAAAATCAGTTCAGCATTTCTGAAACTCAAGCTATTCTTTCATTTCAAAAAGGCATGTTTCTTCCCTGGTTCCCACTGCTGTAACTGAAGTGAGGCTGTAAAAAAGGCTTTTGGTCCTCTGAGCATTTCAAAAACAAAGCCAAGTATCACACTTGGCATGTTCCCTAAGTAAACACTTCCCATCCTAAACAGAATTAGTAGGTCAGAATCAATTGCTGAAGCACAAACCCCAATGAGCCAGCCAATACTCAGTTTTCCTTGTTTACATAACACATACCACAATCTATATGCATATATATACATATATGAAGGAGGCAAGAGCACACATGTATTTCATAAACAAGAAATTCAAGCTGGAATCTCTCACTCTTCCTTCCGAAGTTTAAGTGAGCTTCGTGCCAAGCCAAAACACTGCATTACCCAGCACTGTTTCATCAAAAGCAAAACCAGCATCCATGTATCTCCAGGTTTTGTACCAAAAAGAATAAACCCAGAACTTCCTGAGTTGGCAGAAGTATCAGTTTTCCAATATTCAAGCGCAGTTTACGATAACACTTCCTGCATTTGATTGTGGATCATGTGTTAGGCTTTCATCTGCTTTGCACCAGGAAAAACAAGTACTGCACTTGAAAGACTCAGAATAGCCTGTTCCTCACTGCTCCCTACTCACCACTGTGTTCTTACTAAGTAATCCATGATACCATTAGTGGTGCTAGCTTTGCACCACTTTGCAGTCACCAGCAGGCTCTAGACTGCAGAGTTCTAGTATAGTACATGTGCAGGGTTGAGCAGCACTTGGAGAATTTCATACTTTCCAGAGTCATCCTGTGGGACAGACTAAATGGCAAAATTCAATGAATGAAAAGACACTGATATATAGCCATATAATCCTGTTTGTCTGAAGTTATCTTTTATAGAGGTATTCCCATTGAAATCACAAGCTCCACTTCCATACCTACGTTCAGCTTTCTCCAGGACACACACCTTTTCCAGACACACAAATCAACACACACCAGGCCTGAAGTCACAAAACAAATACATAAGCAGCAATCCCTGCTTGCTCTGACTGCTGACTCCCCCGTGCTTGCTCAGCTACTGAACACTCCACTCTGACAAAAGGCACCATTTACCCAAGTAGCGACTAACCTCCTTTTCATAATTGCTCACTCAATTTTTAAAAGCACCTTCCTCTCCCTTACAGTTACAGAATGATTTCAAAAGCATGAACCCATTAAACATTTTCCTCAGTCTGCCCTCAACAATAGCCTCAAGAGATAAGAATTCTCATTTGTTTCAACAGAAGCCCTATTGATCCCGCTGGCACAGAATAGGACTATTTTCTCTTCATGCTGCTCCAGAACAGAGCATTCTGTCATGGAGCTACACGTTTATTTCCTTCACTGTCTCTTTACAGAAGCTGTGTAGCAGTGGTTTCTCACACTGCATCTCCCCTCTCTATCCCAGCAGAGAGCTTTCAGCAGTCAAGATGCAGGTAAGTCTACTCCACACAAATACACAGGAGAGTTAATGCAAAAACAGCTGTGGGTGGGCTTTAATCTGCTGCCATTCACATCCAGATTGAAGGGGGGCAATATCAAAATCTCGTCATTATCATAAATTCTATTTCTCACTATCCACTAAGAACATTCAAGGCTCCAGGAGCCAGCTGGAGATGAACTACCCGTCTTACAGAAGCCACCCACTGCATCACACAAACACTTACGGTTCTTTAGAGAAGGTCAGAAGACTTATTACTGGCAATTCTGCAGATGTGAACGTCTGCAGGCGGGATGCTTGGCTGTCACTGCAAAGCTGACAAGTTTTATTAGAATTGGGGAATATTGACTGCATTCTGTCCCCTGAATGTCAATGATCTGATCCTTTAAGTCAAGTCGAGCATGATTTCCACCTCCAGTGATGCAGTCAGCAGATGAATTCATGGCAGGGCTATAGAAGCTGAAGAAGGGCTGTTGAGGAAAGTCAGTACTACTTAACACAACTGGTTATAACTAAAAGCATCCTTTACTCAACCTCTTGTACACATAAAGACTGGGAGTGCCTAGTCCTCACAAATCATTCAGGCCTCTTGTTTTCCAGGAAGCAAGACACAACATTCAGGTTCTGAGAGCAACAAAACCAACATCTTCTGATAGACCTTTGACTCTTCAAGGTAAAGGGATGTTGTTTTTAGGCAAGATCACAGCCAAGTCTTTTCTTTTACCTCCTCAGATACCTGTGAGGTGAGGTGCCCTGCACTTTTTTTATCCAGAAACCTTTAAAAACAACGCAAACAAGCTGTGCTCAACAGAAAACCACAGGTGAGATCTTGAGTTTCTACACTCAAGCTCACCACTGTTCACAGATTACACCCTCTTCTTCACACCTCCCAAACATAACTAGTTGGCTCAGTTAAAAACACATGATGACAACCTAAGCAAGCAGATACACCTACCGCTGCAGAAAACCAAACCACTGACAGGATTCAAACTGCACTCCGCTTGTAATTCTCTCTTCATCTAGAATTAACAGAAAAGTAAACTGACTCCTATAAAAACAAGAGGACTTATGGTTTAGGTTCCAAATACTTCCAATACCACCACTGCTTTAATTTTTACTGCTCCAGCATTTCTTGATGAACTCAAGTTCACCACAGATGCTGAATTCCCCGATTAAGTGCTACCTCTCCCCCTCTCATTGTCACCAATATTTGAAGGGCTTTGTATCCTTACTTATCAAGAAGAGATATAATTTTCCTCCACTTAATTTCTTGTTAGTGTGAAACATTACATTGGACACCCAGTTTGATACTTTACCGCTCAGAAGTATTTACTCATCACTCTCCACAAGCTAACAGAAAGCTAAGAAAGGGATATTGCAGGGAGACAGAGGGGGAAGCCTGCACTGAATTAAAACCACAAGGAAGGTATGTGATGGGTACTTCTTCAACTAACTGCTTGCAGAAGAACAAACAAACTAAGCAGAAAGATCAACAGCCACCACTCGGAAGAGATCTCCCTGCTGAGAGATGCTGAGTGAGCTTTACAGACCTTGACATTGAAGAGCAAGAGCTATTACTAGTTCCTACAAAAAAACAAGCAAGTTCTGAGGATATGGGTTTACAGGGAAAGCACAGGGTATCACTGCAGGTGTTTAAATCTGCAGCCCACCTCAAGGTGCAGTCTAGCCAGGCAGATAAACCACTGCAAAACCAAAACCAATGCTGATCTTAATTTCGCCTCTGAAAGACTTAGCTATCCAATGAAACTTAAAGGCTACTTGAGCAAACCCTAACTTTGGTGAAGTTTCATGTTCTTTCTGATATATACTTTCTCTATTGCAAGGTAAGAGGTCAGCAGAACACAAGAAGCAGAAGGGGGGAAACTTACACAACAGAAGCAATTGCTCACAGCATCCAATTCAACCCTGTCATCACGCTACAATAAGCTAAAACACAGAGTGAGTGATCTTCTGTGCACCTTAGAAACCTTGAACCTTTGAATATCTACCTGGAGACAAAGCTGCAAACACATACATACAAGACAGCCAAACAATGTATCAGAAGAGAAAGGACTGCACTTTCAGTTATCTCAGCATGTCTTTGTTCATGCCTGGGGTTGACAGTTTGAGTACTCAGTTTGCTACAGCATGTTCTAATAATAATAATAATAACTAAAATCAGTTTGTTAATACTTTGGTCATCATGGAGTGGTCCTGAAACATTTCCCACTGATTTCATTTCCAGTGCAATAAGGACTACAGACAGACAGCAGAATTTAGCAGACTAAGTATTTTACAGAGCTTACAGCTGAATCTAAAAACATCTTCAGTGATCCTCCCACTCCACTTTAGTTATCATGCTGCTCACTAAAAAGAGATTCTGTTAAGCACTGTGACATTTCAGCTTCTTTGATAGTAAGGAAAGAGCATTTAGTGAATCCACGTCATAAATACAAGCTATAGATGTGAGATATTTGGGTATGGGTTAAGCTAATTCCAAGAGCTACATAAAGCTGCTTAGTCTCTGAAGCCCACAGTGACAAAATAAGAACCCTTCATGATGTTGCTACTACCTTACTGCTTCTTGAGACCGACTACCTGTACACCCTGCCAACGGAGCCACATCACCTTCTATAGCAGGCAGCTCACTGTCCTACTGAATTCATCTGTTTCCACTCCTGGCAGAATATCCTGACAGCCTCATAAATCTCCTCTTAACCTCTCTACTTCTCTAATCCTCAGAAGTACAAGAACTTTCTTTCCAGGATCCTGAACAGTTTCAGTGGTATATAACTCACACTTGAGAGCTGACATATGGTTCAAACAAGCATCAGATTGTTGCATGGTTTTCATACCAGCCTTCATAATCCCCGGGTTCCTAACATCTGTCCTTCATTTGTGACATAATTACACATTTATTTTCCATTTTACTAGTTTTAATTTCATATACTGTTTACTTCATCGTGGGTATGCTTTTGCCGTAGCCAAGGGACATCATGCTACAAACACGTTTCACTTGAGCTTTAAGGTTCTGCACTTTCCTTGTTCACAGATGCACTTATGTATAGGAAAAGATCGTTAATACAGTTTCTTCCACAAAACTACAAACTCTTAAAGCTTCATTAAAGTCTAGTAGGAAAGCTACAGAAGCTTGACCAGTTCTTCTACAACATAAACAACTGCAAAGGCTTTATGAAGTATACTAGAAGGTGAAGGGGAGGAAGAGGTATCAATATTTAATCTCCTGCTAAAACTGTAGCATCAAAGCTGCGTCAGGGTGGCATAATGCAGCAGCTGGCTCTGCTTTTGTGTTCTTACATGAAGAAACCAGATTTTTTCCTTTGCATTATGTATGAAATAGTACATATTTTGGAATCTCAGAAAATCATCTCTAAGCCTTGATCATTGAAAAAAATAGCATGTAGCATTTTACAGGCTAGACATGCATGAAATAACAAATTTAAAGATAGATAATGTTAATTTCCTGATAGTGCCTTCCTAGATATACCCCTCAAGCTCACTACATCTGGAAAACAGAGTGATCAATGTAACTAATGTGCCTAACTTAACGCATGCTTGCATTCTTCATATTTGAGCAAAGGAAGTCCAGGCTTTCTATCCACACAGATCCCTTTACTGAGCAAATTGCCACCATGTGGTGACTAGCTAGCATGTATATATTGCCTAGCTGTAAGAACATTAAGAAAAACCAATAAGTTATGTTTCAAAACACAGTGATGCATTCATCAGAAGTTCTGCAATGAAAATCTGGCTTTGCAGATCGCTACAGACAGGAATTGTTTTCACAGTTCAAAGCAGAACATTAGGAATGGTCACTGCTTTCTGCGTTTTCAAATTGAACTCACACACATCTCACTCAATACGTGACCTCCAGATCGAGTCACATAACGCAAAGTCTTTCTGTAAACTCGGCTAGCTAGGCACATGTTTACACTGACAACATAATGCAGCCATCATTATGGGGCAGAAGGGAAGCTGGACGACAACAAATTGGACATATTGCTAACAGGATATGTTTTTGGCAACCACCAAGCAATTAAGATGAGAATTCTTAATCATCTCAAACATCTCCAAATTTGACATGAGTGTATGAGCATGGGGAAGAGCTAGTGGCAATGGCGAGCTTCAGTCATCATCAGTTTGAAATAGTGAGCTTCCCATCAGCACTGCACAACCTTAGCACAAGCCTGCTGTGATGCACTGATGCAGATCTACGCATAGAGACAGATCTTCCCTTTCCCCCAGCCCACGCCAATTCAAGGAACTTTAAGGGAAGTAAAAATGGGAGAGGAAAGGACTTTTTTAGAGGACCTATAGAGCAGAATAGCGCAACACATTTGTAGCAGAGCGCACTGAAACTGGGCTTACTATATCCAAAACATGTTACTCTACACAGAAAAGTCACCCCCCATGGATTGCCTTCTTAAATAACAGGTCATGTTTCCAGGGTACATCTGTGCATAATCAGACAATGTAGGAGTCTACCATATCATCTCCTATACTCGTTTTTCCTTGTTGTAGATAAAATACACACAACTGCAAGCTTAAAGTTCTACAACCTGCCTGGTATCCATTATTAAAAGCTAAGCAGATGTCTTCTCAAACTGTATCATTGTTTGTAAAGCATATAGGAACTGTTTGTATCAGCACAGAATGGATGCCATTTACTGCTACTGCTCTAGGATGAACCAGAACGCCAAACAATGAAAGGCATTCAAGCAGAGCAAAACTTCCTAATGGATTTTGATAGCAGCAGAGAGGCACCCACTGTATTCTTCATTAGGGCTGCAACGTATTTCACAGTTCATTCTAAACAGACCTGGATGAGCATTGTATTTCAACACATTATTTGTCTAAGCATGGGATTCGAAACCTTTCCCATATTGATTAACTGACCAATACAGCAAGGATTTACAAATCCACTATAATAGAAGCTATCCTCTCTAGAACCTGCTCATCAGTTCCTTATGCTCATTTGTGCCCTCAATGCTTTAAGAGGTTGTCTGCTCCTTAATAAGACTCGCCTGGTCACATCATGAGAGTATCATCCACAAAGTAACAGCACAGAAACACTGAAAAAGGCTTTTTCCACCGAAGATTTCTCAGCAACTAACCATCACTTCGATAAAAAAGACAATTACTCCAGAATACAGCTTGGTTTTGTCAGCCAGTGGAGATTTTATAATTCAAACGCTTGCATTTTACTTGTCTGCCATTACTGGCAAATTAAAGCTATGAACAACTGCTGCGTAGGCAACAAATAATTCTCCTAACATGCCAACAATCGCTTTAATCTCTTCCACTTAACAACTCATGAACCTTTTATGAACATAATCTTCTAGAAGGTAACTGGTAATGCAAGATAATCCCAGGCCACGTTTAATTAAAACTACAAACTACACAGAGCTCCATGCTTACCAACTCTTCCACGCTGAAAAAGCAAGAGGGGCCATTATTAATAGCTCTGTTCATCTAGCAAACCAAAGTGCACAGAAACAAGCTAAAGCAGCAATCCACAGATCATTTCACACTGAAAAAAGAGATATCACAAATTATAACTTGCCATAGCGTAAGCATTATAAAAAAATCCCTATTTTAAATAGCTGAACAGAATCCTACTTGCAGTTAAGGATCCTACTCTTAAAGAAAATCCAGTAGAAGATTATTACTTGTTACAGGCTACAATAAAGTAATCTAAAGCAAGAAAGGTCATTTTCCTTCAAGGAACACAGAATTTGAGTCACTTGGCTGTCAGGTGGAAGTCAACATAGGTTTCATTTGAGTACTGAATGCCAAAAGCCTTGTTTGACTGGACATAAAATACATCTGCTATTTTTAAACATACCTCACGTAATCATTTAACCAGAGCCCTGTAATTCAAACTGGGGAGCTCTTTTCACATTAAAGAGCTGATCAGAAGACGGGTCTGTACAGCTCTCTTTAAGTGTCGGCTTGTTTCCATAAACACATTTTGCATTCCCCATCTCCCCCAGTAACCATCTCCACAGCTCTTTCCCCTTCTTCTAAACTCACTTAGAAATACTTCAAACTGCCTGAAAGCCTCCAGAAAGCTTTATGTGCATGCCTTTACCACAGCCACTGCCTCGTACCTGTGCCAAGCAATAACCAGCCCACTCAGGTCAACACTGACCACACAAGGGAACTCAACAGGTTATGCATGTATCCATCTCTTCCCTATGCTGAACAAGAGTAATCAAGCTCAAAGCATCACTACCATCTGCTGTTGTGCCAACCACCATACTTGTCACCAGCACAGAAGTGGAATCTAACTGCATCCCAAACCTGAATCAATTTCCCACCTGCAATATTTCAGCTGTGTAATTCTGAGCTTTGTAGTTATTCAAAGTCTCAAAAGGAATTCTCTTTAAAAGAAAATGCATGCATTATAGCAGCCTTCCAACTAAAGGGGCCCACAAGAAAGATGCTGAGGGACTTTGGCCAAGGGCCTGTAGGGCCAGGCCAAGGGGAATGGCTTGAACCTGCCCGAGGGGAGACTGAGCTGAGCTCTT
>JBCJKH010038688.1:5895-21527 GCA_039877255.1 Loriculus beryllinus
CCTTTCAGTTGAACTCCCCCTCTACCCCCTTTCCCAAAAAAAAAAAAAAAAAAGAAAAAAAGAAGAATCAAGTTTTTTAAATAAATGAAAACATTGTGAGCAACACCCACATACTGCCTTTAAAGTAGCCTGGGATCTAGTAAAGAACAGCAAGGTTGCAGATACTGCTACGCAGATCCAGAAAAGTGTTTAACTTTATATCGTAGCAGTAAATATGCCTTTCTGTCTCTTTCACACACACTTTGAAAGATGATACCAATGTTTTATTGTACACTGGGAAACATGACAATACTTTGTGTAGTGCGGGAATAGTTTTGAAAATCTGAAATACAGCTATTGATTGTCTCAAACTATTCAATCTTCAATTAGACATTGAACTTTAGAACTGGCAGAATATATAAGATTTTTCTATCCTTGAATACCAGTTCATCTTTGTCTATGAATAATGCATCTTGATACAGTAGTGCAGTCAGATACTGGTATAATTAGATACATTTCTGAGGTCTGCCTATGGTTCATGCATCAAACACTGATCCTTCAGGCTGCCTTGTATAGGTCTATAGGCTTGGGACGCTGAAAAAATGAACACAGCCGTGCTAACAGTGCCCTCACTCCAGTTACAGATGTAAGATGACAGTGACTGCTCCAAGGCATACTAATTACAAAGTATTTAGCAGTCAGTCTCCAGCACACACCTGCCAGAAGCAGAGATGGGGGAAATGTGATATCCCTGTTTCTTATGTTACACAGACCCCAGCTGGACGTTAAGTTCTTAAGAGGCCAATGACCGTACAAACCATATGTTATCACAGTTCAATCATGCCCATAGCTTTCCCCATTTTAATGTATATTTGGGCGTTCTAGGTAATGTGACATCTTTAGACTAATCAAATGGATTCTCAACCTGTGGGAATATTAAGGTAATGCAGTGCTACAGATAGCATTCACTGTGTTATGTTAGATTTGCACTTGCATTTCTGCATAAAGGCTCCATCTCCTAACCTGTTCTGGCTATAAACTTTGCCAGGAGGTTGCCCATTTAATCTAGACACAAATTCTGTTATTTCAACTTATGCATACTGCGGATTTTAACATTTGGGTCCAAATAGCTTCTAGAAAAAATAAACCAGCTCTGTCAGAGTGCCAATTTTGCTATAGAGATCTACTTATAGCTGATAAAAACAATGCATAAATTAGTTAGAAAAGTCTAAAAACAGGATAAATTACATCTGTCCAACATTTTTGTTGTTTTTAATAACTAAAGACAGAATAGAACCTTTAAAAATTATACGTCTTCATTTTTTGTAAAGAAAATAGAGAAAAGGACCAGAAGGTAAAAAGGAAGAGCACACCAGTTTATGAATGCTCTGCAATGTAATTAGGGAAAAAGGGAAATAAAACAAAGAGAAGTTTTGCAGTGCAGCATTTCACTGCTGCTAATTAAACTCTGTATAAAAGTTGTTTCAAGGAAACCAGGCACTCTAAAACTAGGGAAAAAATGAAGTTTTAAGATTTTCTTCTAGCACTGGTGAGGAAGAAATTGCCCTTATCAGAATCAGGGAAAAGCTTTGCTTTTCACGTCATAATATTCTCTTACATTTGCTGAACCTAGTGTTTTCTACAACAGTATTTTCACCTGACTGCTAAGACCCTCTTAGACAGTTGCCCACCATCAGTCCATGGCACAGTGAGAATTTGAACCCACAGACCCTGATTACATGTTGGAGGCTTAGTCCTATGGCCCATAGAAACTACATTAATTCAAATCCATACAATTACAGAGCTGCAGACAAGAAACACGTAGGAGCAGTCTGCTATGCAAAGAGAAAGACTGAGAAGCAGATAAGCAGCAAAACACATCAGTGTGCTTTTGTGGGCTTAGAAAACCCTCTTTTTACATACATTGGGTGCATGTTTAGAACAGAAGAGCAGCAAGGAAAAAAAACCCACAATCCCACACGTTTTGACTACACATTTTCTATTTCAGTCTTCAGACCTTTGGGAAGAGGCTCTATCTTGTACATGCAAAACTTTCTGCTAGTAAATAAAAGATGAAAATTATTTTCAGCTGAAAATTTAGGGAGAATATTTTCGATTAACGAAGTAACTGTAAAACATTTTATGCTTTTGTTCTCACTCTCTCCTCATCGCTGCTATCTCATCACTTTTTTTCTTGCTTTTCATTTTGCCAATGATGAAGAGGAAGAAAGAGAAAAATAAAATAAAATAAAAACGCAAAATATATTTATGACCAAGGACTTAAAGCTCTTGTATGTAACTTTCATTTAACAAAAATGCCTATGTTCATTTTTTTGTTTCAGCTAGAAAAATAAAAATCATTTCACACATCATTCCTTTATGAAACTCTGCTGTTTGCCTTACCATGAAAGAGATTTTCAGGTTTTTCAGTTCAGTCGTTCTGTTTATATGTCATATTTAACTCATTAAAGGGAAAAGAGAAAATTGACCTAGCTTTACCATTCCTATTGTTCTCATCCCCCTCATCTTGCTCAAACAAAACAACTTTGATCACCAAATGTAAGTCAGAACTCAGTGAAATCTCTTGATGACTTGCATGGGGTTTTTTTGAGGAAGGACTGAATAAATGCTTTGAGACTTCATCAATTGTTCGACTTTGTCTTGTTGTCTAAAGTATATTTTTCAGTAATTTATACATATGTATCCTTCTGTGTAGTTGGCAGAGAACCCGGAACTTCTCCAACACACTGCCTCCCACTCTTCTGTCCTTTAGGTACAGATAACCAAGCAAAAGAAGGGCTAAAACAGAAAGGTGAAAAACAGAAAAGTTGAGAAAATAATAGTCATGCATCAAAAAGTTACCACTTTTTGGTAACTTTGTCCAAGGAAGAAGAACTCAAAAGGACCCACATTATCTCTTCAGAAGTTGTAATTCTACTACAAAATCTGTGTACTCGTCCAAATGCTATCATTTAGACTAACATTTCCTTTTGCAGACGTCCGCTGTAGATGTCAACATTGCTGGAAAATGTCTTTATTCTCATTAGCAAAAGTATCACCAACGTACTGTTTGCTGTGTTGTCAGACAAGACAAACATAGACCAAAGTAGAGCGTGGATGTACGGCTCCTTCCCGTGGGCTTTACTTCCTACTGAGGGAAAGGTAAATTCTTCACCCTTTCTTTCTGCATGGTTGACATTTTACATTTAACTGTATCTGCCTAGGACTCACTAAGCCACGGGTTTGCTGGAATACAGTATCAGGGGTAATTCCAGTGTATGACAGCTGGCAGAGTGGAGTTCAGCAATTGTCCTTAAAAGCAGGACATGAGCTGCCTAAAGAACTGAGCAGTTTTACAACCAAATGGTCTACTAAATATCTGGACTTCTTAAATTACTTTCTCCCTTTTAAACTAGTGTACTTGCTTTGAAACTGCTTTATAAATGGAGCAATAAGAGCAACAAGAAGTTGTATTAGATTACCACTAGATAGTCTCTCTTCTTATATGGATTTAAGTCTGTTATTCACAATGCATTTAATTCAAGCCAAATTCTAATTAAATACTAGATTGTGCATTACATTTCACTGCTTTGTATGAAGACTCTCATTAGCTTACATGCCGAGTTCAATAGATATATAAATGTGTAGTTACGTACTGACAATATTTTATGTAAATCTGCAGTTATAGCAAAAAAAAGAACCCACCATTAATGAGGTTTTGTGATCATGTTACACACAAAACACAACAGAACAGAGCAATGTAAGCAATGGTAATGCCTTCCCTCACTGCTTAAGGATAGGAAAGATAGGAAAGATGAGAGTTTCATGCATATTAACTACCTGCTTGTTCAGCCATCCGAGTGACTGCCAACAAGAAGCACTGGTTTCAGCATCTGATCTCTTCTTGTGGCACCACAAGGAAAAAGCATCAAAATGGCCAGAGGCACTCAGATCTACTCTATCATCTTTCACCTTAGCCAGTTCCCTAGATGTCTTTGGTTATGACAGCCAGTTATCCAACTCTCATTAGTCATCATAGTTAATAATAAAGCATAGGTAAATGCTGCTGAATTGCTAGAGCTTAAGTTAAGAATGCCTACAAAGGTGAACCATGAATTGAAAGTGGTTTGAATTTTTGTTTGCAGTTACTAAAGCAAAACATTCCTTTCATACTTTAAACAATATTAGGGATTTTTTTTCCTAAACCTGCTATTTGTTATGAATGTTTTTTGAGTATACACTGGTGTGTTTTACTGTTATAAAATAAAATATCAGGCTGTGCTTCACATTTATTATTAATGCAAGATACACCAGTCTGTCTTAAAATTGTTGTATCGGGTGATATTTGCAGGTGCAATTGTTTTGTTCAGCAGATGCTATTTCAAAAAAGGGAGAGAGATAATGTTTCCCTCACAGTCTACAGGTGGGTATCTCAATAAGGAGCTGGATGCATACCTGTGTTTCATAATACAGGCTCATCTATAGACTCCATTCCATGACATCCTGCTTCCAGTGCCACAAAACTACATTCACTCACATATTTCAGCTTTATGCTTCTCCATAAGCAAACCACATCATTCACATCCCTATTATGGGATTGTCTGAGGGAATAATCTTTACTTGCAATCAGAAGTCAGGAAACACACTGGAGTGTGCTTTTGAAGACTGGATATATGCACTGATGGTGCTGGTATAGCACATCTGGAAGGCAAGGGAGTGTGGCAGAGCTGGGACATTATACGACCTATGGAATGAAGAAGTGCTGACCTCTTTACAAAATCTGTCTAGTGAAATGTAAGGGATAAAATAGGAGACAATCTCCACTGAAAAACATCTCAAACTGAAAGGGATATGCATTTCTGAAATGTGGCCCCAACTGCAGTGGGAAGCAAAGCCAGTAAATTTGAATTGCCCCTTGATGCGTTATGAAATGTATTTGGACACTTTCGATTGTGTAATTGTTTTGGGTTTTTTTTGTGTTGTTTTCTTTTTTTCTTTCTTTCTTAGTTAACTGCTTTTGGTTTGAGGCGTTTATTTCTGCAGAATAGTGCCCTCCTTACACTTGTCACAGGCATTTGAGATACATAGAAACTAAGTACAGCAGGAATGAGCTTGTTGAGAAGATCATCTGAAAGGACTATAAACCTCACACTTATATGAGTACCTAGGAATACTTACTCCTATGTATGAATGGACAAAAATAAGCACTTCCAGAGGATCATTCACCTCTTAGGCTGCATATCTCTCTGCACTTATCATACAGGTGATTACAGGTAACCCAAGTGCTTCACTGTAAAGTTCACAGGTAGTTGGATTGAATCTGAATCAAACAACAGCTCTACTGCCATTTGGAATACGTACTAGTAGAGCTTTGTAAGAAACAGAACAACTGAAGAAATCAACAGTTACTGGGTGATGTACAGAGAAATAGAAGATATTTCTTTTGTTGCCTGGTTATTCATAGAAGCTATAGCTGTATTGTGTATCTAATTCTTTAAAGAATATTTTTATTTTTAATTGTTAATACCTGCTAGTGTGCTTTGGCAGATGTGTCTTGCTTTTTGGGTCTAAAAAGCAAATATTTTTTAAATCTCATACGGCAAACTGTTTATGCTTGTATTTGATTATTGTTATATCTCACATATTGACACCATGAGATTTTCTCTGTATGTCAAAATACTAACATTTAAGCCCTATGTTAGAAAAGTTAAAAGAAAAAGTCATATGCAAGGAGTTGTTGCTTATCTTCAGATTGATCAGCAAACAAAAACCCGAACAAAACAGAAATGACTAAACTTGAATCCTGTGTTTAATGGATGTAGAGGCAGATGTGAAAGTTGCTGTAAATACCCACTCATGAAATCCTCCTCTAAGGTCAGAAGCAACGCAGTCTGTCATGTCTTGAAAAAGAAGTATCCCTCCTGATGATTCAGACATTGAACTGGTGACAGGGGTTCATAAAAACAGGATATAAAACTCATTTAAATCAGTGGGTACTTTACCTGTATCTGAAAAGCAGGATTGAGAGAGCAGGAAAAAAAAAAAAAAAAGAAAAGTAATAAGAAAGAGAATTGATCAAGGAGAGCCAATGTTAGAAAATACTGACACTCTGCTATTAGCTGTTAACTTGAAAAGGGGCTTTTAAACTGAAATATCACTGTGTGGAAGACTTTTCTGATAGCCATGTTCAAAATGCAATGGGTAGGCAGCTAATTCACCATGTAATATTATCTGAGGTGTGGAGGATCCTAACACAACATAGAAACACAAAAGACAGCACATGACTGCAGTATTAGTTTCAGTAAGCTCACTCCCATCTACAGGCAGCACATTAAGTAATGAGTTATAGCAGTCCTGTCAAACCGCTTGTGCCATTTCCCTACCTAAATGTTTTATATATTAAAGTATCACTATAACCCAAACAGTGAAATTATAACTCAAAAGCATGGGTTTCTGTTTAGTGCATAGAAAAAGGGAGGACTAAGCTGAGTTAATTATAAAATATATTTTCATCTTGTGTTCTCTGATTTTTGTCAACAAACCAAGTATGTAGCAGAGCCATGTGACTTCCTAGGTATGTCTAGTAGCCCCTATAGATTTCCTAGCAGTATTCCATGTGCAAAATGCAAGAAACATGTTTTCTAGTTACAATACCTAAAGATAAACTAACACTCTCCACTTAAAGTCAGAGAGGGAAATGTATTTTGTTAATATTTGTGCTATCAATACCATTAGAAGGTGTTTATAAATAACAATGGGCAGCTAAAAGACTGCCTCTTATCTCAGGATGTTCTTAAGGCAGTAGATTCTAAATGCTAATGAAAGAAATGCAAGTAGGGAAAAAGAATATTATAAATGTCAAATTATGCTAATTTAATGATAAAAGTTTCAAGAAAAAAAAAAAAAAGCCAGAACAAACAGGATGAAAATTTTACTTTTATATGTGCTCCAAGCTTGTCTTTAGTACTAAAGAACATATGGAACATAGCATGCAACTGTATAGACAACTTCATCACATACTATTGTAATCCTTTTAAATGGAAGAACACAAATAACACAGCAATGTTTGTTTACTTTTGTTCTGTGTTTTCAAAACACAGAAATATTAAGGAATCAATCTAGCTGCTTGGTCCAGTTTGAGTGAAAAATAATTTAAGACTTCTGAAAATGTTAATAAAGGTGATAAAATTTATTTTGTTAATTGCTGGAATAATCAATAACTAATTTTCATTCTAAACTAGGTCATTCATGTGTCTTAAATAACCCAGTGGAAGATCATTTACATCTCAATAACAACCCTTAGCAATGTCATGTCATCAAAATCCAAACTAAATCTCAATAATGTAGGTTAGTGACCAGTAAAGGACTTATTACCTGGGTCAAGTCCCTGGGGGCAGTGGTGGACCAACTGGTGAAAGCCTTGTTTGTGTGTGGCTTTCACTCCAAAATATGAGCATAGCATCCCACAGGAATGATCCCATTATTTGGTGCTATGTCATTTCCTAAATGGTTATACATTGCACCTATTTCAGAAGCCTGTAGCAGATTCATAATATGAAGGTCAACCAAGCATAACAAAAAAAACCAACACCCCCCCGCCCAAAAAAAAAAAAAGCCAAAACAGACATCAGAGTAATATGTAGTATAGAGCTTTAAAAATAAACAAATAAACATGGTTTTGAAAGCTTACTTGCAGCTTCATCTTGCTTTCATTAAAATGTTTCTGTGTTCGATGGTAATTAGCAGAAATGGGAAGTAGAAGTATATTAGCCTTATGTACTAGCTAGGAATAGAGAAAGGCATAACTATTTTAAGATGTATTTTTAACAATGCTTTTGTGATACCAACACACTTGCTGATGATATTGAAATTTTTATGTTAATTAAACAACCCCTAACCACTCAGTAGATCTCAGATATATACACTTTGTAATTACCTCCATTATTGAAATAGCTAGTTTGATTTATCCTTGCCACAGTAACATTCTAGCTTCTGTTATTTTTGTCTTTAGAAAAACATAGGTCCCACTGAGGGAATATAAAACTATTACTGTAAATTAAATATTAAAGCTAACTTATTTTTGCATAAGAACACTGTCAAATAATGGTGATAACTGCTCCTAAGAAATGAACTTTTTTTGCCTTTTTTGGAACACAAATTAAAACCTAATTTTCAGTTCTTTTGTAAATTTTGTATAGTTAGCATGTATAGTTTTACTGATGGCAGTAGCTTAACAGGGAGCTATTATAGTCTTAGCTTAGAGATTCAGAAATACAACATTTGTTGAAGAGCTGGGTCTTTTAGTCTAGAATGGATTATCACTTGATCCTTCCTTAAGCATTTTTATACAGGAGTGCATTATCCTTGGAGCCACCCTGGGCTCCATGCCTCATTAACCTGGGTGTTAGATAAATCAAAGGCAGCCTCAGAGACAAAGATAAGCAAACTGCAGGCCAGCAAGACGATGATGTATGGATCCAGGAGGCTAATAGGAAAGTATTGACAGGAAAATGGTGTGCTTATCCTGCAATCACTGCATATTGCAATGAGAGCTCCCAAAAGCAGATGGGATACACTTCAGGGAGTGCAGGAGTAGGAGATTGCTAGGCAGAAATGGATCCTCACATCTTAAATTCTAACAAGAACTTTCTTTGCGGCTGCACTTCAAGCACAGCAGAGAGGTTAGTACCTAGGCAATGGCAAACTCTAAAAAGTGAATTCATGGTAGGGGTAAACATTATTATTATTTTAAGATTGCAATATAACCACCAAAGATGAGTTTCGCATATGTCAACCATTAAAATAAACACACTTTGCAGAGACAATACACAGAACAACAATTTTGTATGCTCAGAAAAAGCATTTAGCACTAAGAATACCCTATAAAGCCCTCTGCAAAAAACAGTGTCAGCTGTTACCATCTTTCCAATGAGGAAAGCAGTGTCATCAACAACAGTTCTTGCGAAATGGGGTACACTTTGTGATTTCCCCTTGTCCTTGTTTTCCTTTCAGTTCCCAGTGTAGCATTTTCCAGAGGACATAAGCTTTAGCCACAAATCCCCTATTAGGTTCAGTAGGCGGTCCACTTCCACTATTTGGAAACAATGAAAAGTGCTCCAAGTTTTGCAAGACCTGCTGCTGTTTTTCTGGGGCCTCTTTTCTAAGAGTCAGTCCACTAGATTGATTTTAGAAGGAATTATTTATTTGTTTCCTTAAAGCACAGATTAGAAAAATAGCTAAATTAAGGGAAAGATCCTCACAAAATTTTGGATCGATCTCAGTGTGACTGTACAGCTCCTAGAGGATAGAGCTGGGTTTGACATGATTCATTCTCCCCTTTATTTCTGTTGACCACGGTGTTTTGTAACACCTTTCCTCTTAAATAACTACTCTTTAAAAATAACAATTGTCCTCCTAAGTCATTACCCCATCTTAAAATCATAATTTACCACGTTGTCTTTTTCTTTCTGTACTTTGAATATCAGCCTACTAGGTTTAAATTAATATTCCCATTGACTCCCCTGGGAGCAAGATCAAACCCCAAGACTATATATTGAACACAGCTGCTCTTATTTTTCCCCAGTGTTGTGACTTAACAGCCAGGATTAAGGGCATCCAGCAGCATTCTGAGAACAGTAAATAGCCTAAGATTTGAGTTAACATACATCTGATAAACAAAATCCAAGGCTATTGTACATACCCTCATCTGGTGAGCCAGACTTCTCAATGCTAAACAACAGCTAGTGTTCAAAATATGAATGTGCTGTGAAGGAAGGTGCTGTTTGCAGAGATCCTGTGTCTCTTGCTGCAGAAATGGGAAGGGATATATACACAAAATGGATCAGCTGATGGTAAGAAGGGATTCATGGTATCACATTTGGTACTGATGAGCAGCACACCAGAAGGAGGGTTCTCTCTCCACTTCTACCGTAGGGATGCTGACCGTATCTCAGAACATATTCCTTCTGCAATTTTCACTTTTTCAGTAGGCATCTCGAACAGAAGCATGGTCACTGTAGGTGAACTGCTGGAGAGATGGGCATCTCTGAGATAATCAGTTAATTGTTTCAGTTTGCTCACCTCAACATGTGTGGGGCTTCATGCACTGAGGTGCTTAACAAATGGAAATTTAGCAGGTGAGAGGGCCCATTAATTCAGTATGATCTATATATAATATCACAATAGTGTAATTCAGGTTTGTACTTAGCACTCCTAGGTGGAGCTTCAGGTTTGTGGAACCTTATATATTTCTCCTTTGGTATGTTGCAATAGTTTCCCTTCCTCTATATTCATCCTTTGTTTTTCTGCCTTCCCATATCCTATATAAGGTATCTTTTCTAAAATCCTACCTGGTTCCATCCTCCTCCTCGCTCATAATCTAAAATAAACTATTCCTTCCTCTTTTCATACAATCACTAAGGAAGAGGATTGGAACAAATGTGAGCAAGCTTCTCTGTGTTTGCTTAGATGGCATCATGGACAGAGAGATAAAATAGAAAAGCTTTATTAATGGGCTCAGAGTGCTCTGTAGAGACAAAGATTGTCTGTGTGCCTGTAGGACCTAGAGCCCCTATAGACCATTGAGTCCAACCATTAACCCAGCACTGTCCAGCCCACCACCAAACCATGTCCCCACGTGCCACATCTACTCATCTCTTAATCCCCTACAGGGATAATGACCCCACCACTGCCCTGAGCGACCAATGCTGGACAGCCCTTTGGGTGAAGGAGTTCCTAATATCCAATGTGAATGGTGGCTGTTGGGAGAACCCAGAGCCTGATCCACTCTGTTGTGGTCCATGCTGGACATCTCCCTACCAGAGATCAGAGCAGTTTGGTGTGTAACCCCAACTAATGGATTCCCCACAACCCTTATTCTAGGCGCTGTGCATCCCTACCTTCCAACTCTTAGAGCAACCCAACGGCCTTCAGAACCACCCCGACACCGTGGATGACCTCTTTCGACTAGCAGCCAGGTAACCACATTCTGCTACACCCCAACCCTATCTCTCTGGTCCTCAAGCACCCATGGGGGCAGTCATAGAGTGGGAGAAGGTCCTGCCTTCTCCTGGGGATGGGCAGGGTGGTGGTGACTGTGTGTGCTCTGCCTGGCCAGGTTTATCC
This sequence comes from Loriculus beryllinus, assembly GCA_039877255.1. Classification (NCBI taxonomy): domain Eukaryota; kingdom Metazoa; phylum Chordata; class Aves; order Psittaciformes; family Psittacidae; genus Loriculus; species Loriculus beryllinus. The sequence continues at coordinate 16,999 of JBCJKH010038688.1, forward strand.
AGCGCAGCCCTGTCACCTTGCTACGGAGCCAAGTGATGATCCCCATCCTGCAATGGGCCATTGCTGCCACCACCTTGGATCACCGGGATGCCAACTGTAGCGTCATGAAGTTCCTACGGGATCTCATCCACACCGGGGTGGCCAATGATGTGAGTTGTGCTCCTCAGTGGGGAAGGTCTTCCTCCGCGGAGCTGGAATGCCATCCTCATCATCCTTTGCCACTGTGGTTCCCCATGAGGGTTGTCCCACTGCTGTAGCCAAGCCATCAAGCAAGGAGCACCATGTCCCCATCCCAGGCTCTTCTCACCCCCTTTCTCCTTCCTCCTGCAGCACGAGGAAGACTTTGAAGTGCGAAAGGAGCTCATCAACCAGGTGATGAACCAACTGGGCCAGCAGCTTGTCAGCCAGCTCCTGCACACGTGCTGCTTCTGCCTCCCACCCTACACCCTGCCTGACGTCGCTGAGGTGCTCTGGGAGATCATGCAGATCGACCGGCCGGTGAGGGGACAGCATGGGGAGGTGGTGATGGGCATGGACGGATCTCAGAACTTCCCCAAACCGGGATGCAGGAACTGGATGTGTGTCCATAACCTGAGTTTTGTCCTTCTGCTTCCCACAGACCTTCTGTCGCTGGCTGGAGAACTCACTGAAGGGTCTACCAAAGGAAACGACGGGAGGAGCCATCCAGGTCACACACAAACAGCTCACGGACTTCCACAAGCAGGTCACGAGGTGAGAGTCATGGGATGGGTTGGGTTGGAAGGGACTTTAAAACTCACCCAGTTCCAACCCTCTGACGCAGCCAGGGACGCCTTCCACTAGAGCAGGTTGCTCCAACCCCGTTCAACCTGGCCTTGAACATTCCCAAAGCCTTGCTTTGAGGGGCTCAGTGTTGCCCTTTCCATCAGTGAGCAGGTTTATTTGGTCTTCTGAGCCCTTCAGAGCTTGGTTCATGTTATGTGTCCACTCCAGTGATGGTCATGGGGGCTTCTGACCCTATTTTATACAACATTTGCCATTCCCCACCATCCCAGTGCCAAACTGCCGTGCTCCTGGTCACTATCACATACCATCAAGATGTCCCATTCCCACTTCCCAAACATCCCCTTAACATCACCCCTGGATGTCCCCCTGATGTCCTGCCCGTCGTCTTGCAGCGGTGAGGAATGTAGACAAGTCTGTTGGGCTCTGAGGGACTTCACCCGCCTGTTCCGATAGCTCCGGCATGGCGCCTGTCTCCCAGGTAAGAGCCACCACTGGGACCGAGCAGGTGATGGTCACATCCATGGGGCTGTGCCAACCTGGAAGAGGCAGATGGGAAGAGGGACTCGCTCTTCTCTTCCCAACTTGCCCAGGAATGTCTTTGAATTCAAAGACAGGAAACGAAGAAAACCCCAAGAACGTGTCCCACCATCAGCAAAGTTTATTGTGGCCACGGGGCTCTTCCACTGCCTGTAGCCGGCGGGAGGACAGCGCAAGTATCCTGGTGGATTTGCTTCCTGAAGGTCAGCTTCCGAAATGAGAAACCAAAGAGTAGGGAGGGGAGAAGAAAACCCAACCAACCAACCACTCAACCAGTTCAACCCAACCAACCCAACCCAGTCAGCCGCTCAACCAATGAACCTCAACCAATCCAACCAACCCAACTCAACCAGTCAACCAACCCAGCCAACTCAGCCACCATGGCAACCAATCAACTCAACAAACCAAACTGACTCAACCATGCAACCAACAGAGCAACCAGCTCAACTCGACGACCAGCTCAACTCAACAACCAGCTTAACCATCCCACCACCACCAAAACACCAACCAGAGGGAAATGGATTTGCTTGGTAGAAGAGCACCAAGAGGAAGAACTTCGTGCCATGGAGACACACCAAAAAAAAAAAAAGTAATTGGAAAAGCAGCAAAAAATGACCAAGAAAAGCAAGAATTGATCATTATTTGGGGCAAGGTCAGGGTTTAAAGTATGTTTAGTGGAAGGCCATGGCTCGGCCCTCCCTGCGCTGCCGCGTCCTGCCTGGTGGTGACCTCCTGGAGAAGATGCAGGCAGGCCAGACTCTTGAAATATATATTTTGGGGTTTTTTCTTCTTGTTTTGGGGTTTTCTTTGGTTTGATTTGGGGTTCTCCGGGTTTCGTGGCGGGGTGGAGCTGCGCGGGGGGCCGGGGCCGGGGCGCATGCTGGGCCCTCCAAGGGTGTTGTAGCCATCTCGAGAACAATAAAAACCACAAAAAGCCTGGAACAAAGAGAACTGAAAACCCCAAATCCCGCCCTGGGTCTTCTCTACGAGCTCATGGGAGCTTCTTCATTGAGGGGAGCTTGAGCTGGTGGCCACAACTCCAGCTTGAGCGGGTTCCAGGTCCAGCGTGGCCTCATCCCACCTCCCTGCTGCACCAAGGAGGCGGCAGCACCCAAGGGATCAGGATGGGTGGCCCCAGCTCCATCGCTCTGGATGGTGACAGGAGAGAGAGTCACCACCCCAAAAGGCCTTCATGGTGGTGGTTCCCACCTCCCTGTGTCCCCCCACATCACTGGGGCAGCACCCAGGCACCGGCGGTGGGGCCGGACGCTGGTTGTGCCACCGCTGGTGGTGGTGGTGGTGGTGGTGGTGGTGTCAGCCGCTGCTGGCTCTGCCAAAGCTTGTGAAGCTCCTTGAACTGTTCCACCATCTTGTCCTTGAGGTCCGGATGGGAGATGTGGAGCGGGATGCTGTCGGCCGACCAGGATAACTCCCCAGAGAACATCTCCAGCAGCAGCCGTGCCGCCACCGGCACCACCTTGGGAATCACCACCACGGTCAGCACGGTGCGACCACGAGAGCCCCCCGCGTCCTCCCGGCCCCTCACCTGCACCATGATCAGCTTCTTCTCCTTGGGCTTCTGGTCCGGCCACTCCTCCCCGAAGCACAGGAAGATCTCAAAGGGGGGGGGGGTTCTGGTTTGGCCCTTCTGGAAGAGGATGAGGCCTGCAGGGATGAGCACCGTGGTGAGGGGCAGGATGGGACATCCCATCAGTGTGTCCCACCAGCGTCTCCAGTGCTGTGCTCCTATCCCAGCCTTGTCCCATCGTGTCCCTTTTTGCCGCCCGGTGTTCCCCATTCCAGCCTTGTCCCACCACATCTCTGTGTGGCACACAGTGTCCCCTGTGCCAACCTGGACCCACCGCATCCCCACGTGCTGCCTGGTGTCCTCCATCCAAACCTGATCCCGACACCATCCCCACTGGTGTCCTCCATTACAACCTGGTCCCACCATGTCCCCACGTGTTGTCCGATGTCCCCCATCCCAACCTGATCCCACCACGCCCCTGTGTGCCACGCGGTGTCCCACCATATCCCCACATGCTGCCTGGTGTCTCCCCATTCCACTGTGGTCCAACCACATCCCTATGTGCCACCTCGTGTCCCCATCCCATACTGGTGTCACCATGTCCCCATATGCTGCCTCGTGTTCCCCATTCTAACCTGGTCCACCACCATCCTCACTCCTGTTCTCCATCTCAACCTTGTCCCACCATATCCTTATAAGCCATGTGGCGTCCCACCACATCCCATAGGCTGCCTGGCGTCCCCCCGTCCCACTCTGGTCCTCCTCCATCCTATGGGCCACCCGGTGTCCCACAAGTCCCCGTCTGCCACGTGGTGTCCCCTATCCCAACCTGGTCCCACCACATTCCCATGTTCTGCCCGGTGTTCTCTCACTCCACTCTGGTCCCACCACATCCCTATGGGCCACCTGGTGTCCCCCATTCCAAGCCGGTCCCACCATGCCCCTGTCTCCCCATCCCACCCCATCCCCGTGCGCCCACCTCGTGTCCCCCCCGTCCCACCCCGCATCCTCACGTAGCCCCATTCTCCTCCCACCATTGAGGAACCCCTCGAGGCTGAAGAGCTTGGTCTTCTTCTCCCTCTCGATGGGGTTGGGGCCGGCGCCGCGCGTGGCGCAGGGCCCCGTCCAGAACACCTTGCACTGGCAGAGGCGGGTGGCGAAGAGGTCCTGGCCCTGCAGCTCCAGGATGAGGCCGCGGTCCAGCACGTCCAGGAGCTGGTGCGTGTAGAAGCGCTGCTTCTCGTTGGGGATGGCGTCGGTGGCGGGGAACCGGACCTGCTCCAGCGCCGGCGGCCCAAAGAGCTCCTCCTGCGCGGCGCTGGGCTCCAGGCTGCCGTGGAACAGGCGGCAGCCCCGCGCGTTGCTCACGGTGAGCACGCACGCCTGGCGGCCCCGGTACTGGAACTGCAGCTCCAGGTCCGTCACTGCCGGGGGCACGCAGGGGTGAGGGGTGGGGAGCAACACGTGGGTGCACAGAGCTGTGGGTGCACAGAGCTATGGGTGCACAGAGCTATGGGCGCACAGAGCTATGGGCGCACAGAACTATGGGTGCACAGAACTATGGGTGCACAGAGCTATGGGCGCACAGAGCTATGGGCGCACAGAACTATGGGTGCACAGAACTATGGGTGCACAGAGCTATGGGCGCACAGAGCTATGGGCGCACAGAACTATGGGTGCACAGAACTATGGGTGCACA
>JBCJKH010038689.1:3389-14213 GCA_039877255.1 Loriculus beryllinus
GTTTAGTGTTTAATGAGATTATATCACCTAATCCAAAAGTTTACTGATGACTGAAGTGGCAAACCCATTCCCTGTTCCTTCCTTTCCCTGTAGAAAACCAATCTATTTTCAGAACAGATAAATCCACTCTCTCTTCTAACTATGGCAGGGGGGTTGGAACTAGATGATTTTAAGGTCCTTTCCAACCCTAACTATTCTATGATTCTATTCTTGGATCTTACTGATAATCCCTAAATTTAGCAACCATTTTCTGGTTTAAGTGTATCTTTACTAAAACCACATGAGATGATACAAATAAATATTTTATACATAGTTAATATTAACTTATTTTTTGTTTACTCCATGTATCTGCCACTGGTTTTTTTACCCGTACTACAAGCATTTAGGAAGATATTTATTCCCCTACTTTCCTTCCCTTTTTCTGGAGCAGGAAATAATACCTCTCCCTCCATTCCCTGGTATTCTTAAATCTTTGCTGCAGTTGAGATTATCTGAAGATCTAGGTGAAACAAGACTTATAAAAGGGAATAATGACGTGGATTTTTCACATCAACTAGTTGATATAGCAGGGGGAAGGATTTCTGGGCAGATTCTCCAGCTCTGAGGCAGAAGCAGCAAATCTCAAATAAGAACAGGCCAACAACAATCTCTTCAAGTAAGACTATTTGAATGGTATGGACCTCTGTTCTTCCTCTTCAACTCTGCTAAGTACCGATTATCTATCCTCTTCTCTCCAGCCACATAAATGACTACTAAAATAAAGTTAAACTCAAGATAGAATTCCTATTTAAATACACTTTCAGCAGCAAAAGAGGTTTTTAAATTTTCTAACAAATTCTAGTTACTTTTTTCTTTCTCTTTCACAAGTTTGCCATGACCTTAATTGCTCCAGAAAAACTGCTTACAAAGCAAGGCTGAATGGTAACTACTCAGATTAACAATAAAAAGTATTTTTAGGAAATTATTTTGTGCAAATTCAGACATCTTACACTGATAAAAGTTACAGCAAGACTATTAATAGCCAAATGTACAAGTAATCATGGGTTTTTAAACAGGCTCAAGGGCAAGAAAGGAACTATGGTAAATTGGCTTTGTCACAAACAATATATGAAAAACACTTTCAGACCTGTTATTCTTTAACTGTACTTAGCATGACATTTGATTCTTCTACCTCAAAAAAAAAAACCTGGTACAAAACCTGGTTCTTTCCCCCAATTTCTCCCCACCTAGTTAAATATTTTTTCTTTAAATAAATCTATTCTTTCCACATACAAGCATTTTCCCTGCTTTGAGGACTATATAACCCTTTGCACAAAATTAAGTACATCCTCAGGAATAAACCTCTTAGTCCATTTTTGAAAGGCCCTATAGTATCCAGTCTGGCTGTGTAAAAATGGTATGAAACATTCAGATAGGGATATCTATGGGGAAGTTTTGTGTCACCTGTCCTTACCGTGAATGTCTCTAAAGCTTTATCATAGTAAAATACGAGTTATCATTGAGCCTTAGTATTAACGATTCTTGCTTTTAGTTTTTTTTCACAACAGCGGCACCATTTGTGTTCAAGAAAGAACATTTTTCATATTGAAAGTGCATATCAGAGGCTTATATTGAATGTACAAAGATAAGCCTTGGGTTAGCACCTCATTTCTGAAAGTAACTAAGTTAATTTTACTGGATTTTTTGTCCATACTACTTTTTTCATTGCAACTTTACCTGTATGAGGATCCTTTAAGTAATACTCACTTCCAAAAGATGAGGCACCATTTGATCCAGAGTTTTTCCTAGATGCTTATCTGGATCTAAACCTGGAAAACAAAAACAAACAAAAAACAAAGTGTCAACACATTTTTATAAAGTACTGTCAGAATATCAATAAGGACTTTATTTTTTTCCCCCCTAGGAAAAAAAAAAAAAAAATCAGAAACAAACGCAACAAAACAGAAACACACTTCATCAGAATTTTTCCATCTTATCCCTTCTGGGCAACTGGTTTCCCTGTTTGTGGAAAAATAAGGCCTATTAGCTTTCCGCTGCATGTCAGCTATTGTTTTCCTTTCATAGAAATTTCACTAGCCAGTGAAGTAAACATGTATGCCCCATGGTAACAAAAATATTACATGGAACTACACCTCTCAGTCAGAAGTTACCTTTGTAAATACCTACTGAATTAAAATACAAGTTTTTGACTTTTGCCAACTCATGGCTGTTAAATGGTCAGTTCTCAGGAATAAATCAAATAATTGGCAGAAATTAGTACTGGGATAAAAACCATGCAGTAACAACTGTTTCAAAAGCTGACATCACCTTCAACCAAATAAATATCCTAGTTGGATTTGACACTGGGTGGTCAAAAGGTCTCAAGATACCACGTAAACGAGAAAAACCAAATGACGACTTCTAAAAGTGAAGGAACACTGGAAAAATTTCAGTGCTCACATTTTGTACTACTTTCAATTCTTGTGGTTTGGGCTCTTTTTGCTCCGATTTTTTTTTTTTTTTTTTTTTGCTCTGATACTTTTTATTTTTTCCTACTCTATTGCTTTATACAGTAATGGGTATCATTAAAGAGCTGCCACCAGAATGATTCCATTTAGAAGCAATTTCTAAAGTATGTACCTTGCAAAGCACTTTAGATCACTGATGATGAAAGTTGTTATATAAATGTATGATACACTATTACAGAAATTCGTTGCTGAGTTCAAATGATATGCCTTTTAATTTTTACAATGATTGTCTTGGTATATTTAAATTCCTGTGAAACTAAAACAAGTTAGAGTGAATAAGATCCCAAAACATTAAGAAAGTTTTTAAATATTTCATTAAAGCACATTAAAAATTCTCTTACTATCTAGGGGAATACTTTAAAAATTATTAATTATTAAAGTGAAAGAGGTCTGAGGTTTTTTCCTCCCTCTATTCTTTTTTTGGTATTGGTTTATTGCTCTTTACTAGCAGACTAAAATGTACATTGCTAGATGTAAGATAAAGGATACGTTACAAACGTGAGAAGGGAAAAAGTTGTCAGAAACAGACACACTAATGTGCTATTTCTTCCACAACTTTTGATATTAATAAGGATGTATGTACTGTACTGTCCCCTAATAATAGTAATTATTATAATAATAAATAAAAATAGTAATTTAAAAAATATTATAAAAATAATATACAAAATACAAATAACTGCCTATGCATACATTATGGCTAAACTCTTCAGTAATATTGCACCTACATGGAAATCTGAGAATATACCCTTTCTGTTTCTCAGTAGAATTCTGTTTGATAGCTTGTCTTCTTTCAAAAAATATTACTTCTTTTAGTTTCCAACAGAGTTGTATGGTTAATGAATAGAGACTGGGCTAAATAGATATTCTCAAAAATAACCAGTGCAACCTGTAATTTGCAGAACCAGTAATCCATATCTAAAATCTTTAATGCCATGCATGTATAGATGAAAGTGTATGTCTACTGCTACTATTAGTGTAATAAAGTATGTATAACTATACCTACAAAACAGTTCTATACTTCTATTTTGTACATTTCTCTTTAAACCAATGAGTAGATTGATTCAGGTTCTTAAAGTGACTTAGACTAAAAACAAAAACAATGTATTGTTAATTCTTAGTACATTCCATTTAACTACGTTCTCCAGATATTTCCTCCATGAAACTAGATGTGAAGAAAGCTGGATGGGTGGATAAACCAACAACAAGGTCCAAAGGCCTGGATGACTGTATGTAGAATTAAGAAATTAATTAGGAAGGGAACTATAATTTGCAGCACTGACATCTATTTTACTTAACTTGCATGTATCAATGGAAGCCAATTACAATTCAATTAAAATATTCACTTTTATTACTTTACTGACTGACCTTGAAGTTAATGTCTGTTTTATTTAATTGCATCATCTATGAATAAATGTTAACCGTAGAATGTTATGCTCCATTATGTTCAATGCATTTTTTAACTCCCCAACTGAACTACATCAGTCTATTGTGTGCTTTCAAGAGAGCAAGTGGGGCTTTGTTTCTTTAAGATAGACCAGTACATGATGACAGAAACATCTCAAAAGATTTGATAATGCTTAACAGTGATCAGTAAAATAAATTGTGCTCTCACCTCCCGTTCTGTGGCCTAGTTTTACTGTACAATCATAAGTGATAGCACAAATGGCATAATCACTTCCAAACAATTTTTACTCCATCCAAAATTCCTGATAAACCCACTGACAGGAGCAGATACTCTTTGCTGCAGTTACCGTCTGGGTTTCAGAGCCCTCGTGTGCACGGGCAGAAGACGTGCTGTAGAGAACGCTAGCAAAATCAAAAGACATTCAAGACTTTGCCATGGCTTTGTTCTGTAGTGAAAAAGATGCACCAAAGAACATAACTAAAAGACATTTCACTTGTGTTGAGTTACGCAAAAGAAAATTATATTTAATGGTTCACTTCATACACACGTATTAGTGCAGCATAAAGCCCTCACCTGAGGGGTAACTACCTGATATTACTTGCATTTATCAAGACCATTAGAAAATCAAGTTCCATTTTCAGGAATGGCATTCAGCTAATAAAATCTACATTCTACAAAAATATGCCTTATACATGTTAACAATCTTAAAATAGTCTTGATTTTTAAAAAAGTATTTTATTATAAAAATTTCTAGGTTTACGCCCTAGTAAAATACTGAATAAATGAAAATAAACCATAGCCAATGGCTTTAAGAAAGGGTGGTACATAAAGTACTTCTGAAAATCACACTTAAAGTTTCCTTCCTTCCTTCTCCTGACTTGAGAAGTATTGTTGAGAAGATTAGTATCCTTATACCATCATTATGACAGTCAGGGACTGAGGCTTAACTTATGATGATGGAAGACTGTATAAAGCACAATAAGGTTCCTGGGAAGATCCTAATTAGCTGCTTACCAAAAGCAGAACTATTTAGATCTTTAAATAAGAAGAGGCAATGAAAGATTAAAGTTTTCTGGTACCAAATCTAGTCTCTTTCTCTTTTCAATTTCTTTTTTCAGGAAGAAAATGCCATAAGGAGGTGATGGGACTTCTAAGGTACAGAAATTCTGAAATTTTGAGGGAACACAGAAGAGTAAAAGGAGAGATGAAGCCACCCATCTTAGAATGGGAACAGAGAAAGCAGGACTATTTCTGAAGGTAAAATCCTCTACTTTACTAAGAAAGAAAAATATACACACTTAAACAATACAAAATCACTGATTTTCATGAAGCAGGATCAAACACTATTTCTTAAATTATTCAGAATCAAAAAGTATGTTTCTAATAGCCCACAAAAAGCCTGTACACAAAAGGATCACTTGGTAAAGGAGGTTTAATCTGCAGGAGCACAGGAAAATCAGATACTCTTCATGACGTAGAAGTATGCCTGCCACAAAGACATTAATGCAGTGTAAATCTACACCTTAAAAAGCCTTAAAGCAAACTATTCATGTCATATTTAGCTTTCATTTCTATGAAGAAAGGAAGTGAACTTTTTGTCTGTTAGCACAACTTGACAGGTTCATAGTTGATTCTTAACTTTCACACATGAAAGGTTGTGTAACAATGGTGAACTCATCCAATTCCTTAAATTTCCTATTCCAAAACACCAAAAAAAAAAAAAAATTGTTAAACCTGCTTAATTTTCATATAAAAATTAAGGAAAGTGCAACACAAAAGGGCTATTACTCCACCTCTAAAAGATTTGAGGCTAAATTTATGCAACATGATAATGAGCCTACTTTTTCTTTTTTTTCTTTTTTTTTTTTTTTTTTGTTTTCGTCTGAGGTCACTTCACCATGTGGGAACTTTACCGGGGTGGAATCTTAAGGTACAGTCACCCTTCTCAAGATAACTGGTAAAGTTATAAAACATTAATCCTGAAGCAGTTGTAGTATGTTTCTTGAGGATCACAGTTTATCTTCTTCCTCGGAAGTGCATCAAATATTTTCTAAACTAGGCTAGTCTGTTGTCAGCAAATTTTAGAATACTAAGAGGTAAAAGGCTCTAAACTATTCATACCAGCAATGTTATATGTAATCTCTTGCAATTATTTTTTTTTTTTAAACATCAGTGTTATTTGTGTTCTAGTTACATCTATGATTCAAAGCAACTTAGCTCTGCTCTTTCAGAAACAGAAACTTCAGTAAGCCTTTGAAGAAATTTAGTATTGTTTCATCAAACAAGGCAATATTTTCACACAGATCCTTATGTTCATAGTTTAAAATTATTGTGAAATTGTGCAACAGCATTAAACTACTTTTAATCAAATCCAAGACTATACAGCAAATGGTTCAGGTAACTGAAAATACTACCTCAGTCAACTTCCTCTCAGGACTTTCAATAGACTTCAGAGACTTAAAAGTTATTACACGTTTGGCTCATATAGACATTTATGTAGGGCTTTCACAACATAAATCTGTTTTCAGTGTTTTTAACTTGGGTTTACTGAAGTATTTTGAACAGAATTACTTTAGAGCATGATTTATTTATTAATCTATTTAATTAGAAAAGTTCAACCATTCCAGTATCATTACCGATAAAAAAACGTACTGTTCTGTCCCTGTTAAAGAATTCTGGGATTTCCACACTTTGAACAGTCCTAGTGCTATTAAGTATTGAAGAAAAGAATTGAAATTGATTCAGTGACAGAGAATGAGGCCTGCTGCAAGTGCTAAAATCTGTGTCACTCGCTATATTTATTCCCATGCAAACAAGTTATAAAAAAGTATCCCCAAAAAGTATCAACAGAGACTTCTTACAGGGGAGTTCAGTAGCTCACCTGCAAAAGGGTAAAAACCAGAGTGGAAATAAAAAATGAAATTAGGACAGGAAGTCTCCTAAAACTTCAACTCAAAGAGACCCGGAAAGCAAACATCCAGGTCTAACTGGATATCTATTCTATACTACACAGATATGCCTTCAAAAGTTTGAGTTTATGCTCTTTTTTAGCACAGAAATGTGTACAGTGAATATGCATCCAGAACTTAAATCATATCAAGCATCTAATTCTAGAATTAACAAGACACCACTTCTACTTCTTGATTTTTCATTCTGTCATTTCTGGTTTTGACATCTCTTACTAAGCAATTTTTCTTCCGTTAGTTTCCAGCTCAAAGTTCTCTAACTGTTCTTCTGTCTCTCTCACTAGAATCCTTATTTCCTTTCTTCTTTCACTTTAAATGCCTAGAAGTCCATTCTTAGCCTGATGCATCCCTTTCACTTTTCCTTTAGATGATCTGATCTCCCCAAAATGCAAAGCGATCTTTCCACTCCTAAGCCATCCCTCTCCAATTTTGTCTGACATCTCCTTAAGAAGCACTGCATTCAAGAACTTTCAATTACTTTTCTGTATTCATTCATATTCACTTTCCCACTCTTCCTTCTAATTTCTCTCATTAGTTACTACTGAAAATATTGATGATCTTAAAGTCCTTTCCAACCCTAACTATTCTATGATTCTATGATTTTCCAAGAACACTGTTCCCTTCCATTGCACAGATGATGTGCTCAGACAAAACTTACGCAGCTACCAATTTTACCTCAGGATATGATCTGACAGTACAGCTAACCCAAATGAGTGGTAAGCTTTCCACTGAAAGAGAAAGGTTTGTCCTCCATATGGCCATGGCATCTACACAGCAAGTTCCCAGAACATACAAAAAGCAGTGCTTCTCTGCTGACTCACCCAGCTACAGCTACACGATCACAGGACCTGTTATGGGGCAGAAGTAGAGACTTGTGGTTTGGAAGAATCAGATAGAAGGGGGAAGGAAAAACTGCATCGAAAAGGTTGCTCTATCTGTAACACTAAATTACACCCTCAGGTGTTTAACCAGGAACTGTATGGTGCTATTCTTTTTAAAAAATGTACTACTTTATATGCAAATCTTACATTAATGGGAGGCTGACTATCAATTTCAGTCAGTCAGGATTTCACTTATGTACACTAATGGCATGCAAATACTAAAAATAATGTTTAAAACGTCCAAAGAACAGCTGGAAGTTAGACACATAATTAAATATGAAAGAGTTTTTTAATTTCAACTTAGTATTTCTGTTGCCTGATATGGTAATTACAATGTTTTTCTCAGGTATTAAGTTCAATAATAAATCATTAAGTTGCTACAACCAAACTGGGACGGAGCTGCAATGTATGAAATAAATAATCCCCTAAAAGATAGAAATTTGAGTTTATATTCTGATTTTGACTGAAGCATTGAAGAAGTAATTCACTCTCTCCCCTTCCTCCCACTATTTTCTCACGCTAACAACATGCGCTTATAAAAACCTACTGGAGGTGAATGTTACTCTTAAAAGCTCAAGAAAAATTAGAATCACTGAGGACAAAATACTTTAACTGCATAACATGAAAACAATTTCAACTATGTTTTCATATATATGAGAACTGAAGTTTGTCATATTTTATAAGGTATATCAAGCTGGCGCTTTAGTGCTAATTCTTAACAAGATTTAGGTATACTTAACTATATAAGGAAACTAAATAAAACTCAGTGCTCAGGTTTTACTGAGGTCCATACTGTGAGGAACACAAAGATTGCTTCCAAATGTAACCTTCCTCCTCTCACTCCTACCTGAATATTACACTTTGTGCTGCAGTGAAAGAAATACGCATTGTAACAGCAGTACAAGTAAGACCAGTAAATTAAGTTACCAGATGAAAAGTTGAAAAGTTTCCACTGAAGAGGGGTATATTTCAAATATAAAAATATTATTCATCATACAGGCATCTTTAGCAGCAAGAAAATGACACTGAAGATAAATATGCATAAGCAACATTTTTTTTTTTTTAATAGCTCAGGTTTGCTGCTAGATCACACAATGTTTTTCCATCATCATGAAAGCCTCTGAAATCTGCTAAAGGAAAGTAAGCAGATTTACTTATAGATAACAGAAGGCATGTGAAGAATACTTCTGTGGGTAAAGTGAGAGCAATTGGTATCTCATCTGGAAAAGCACACTTCTCTGAGATAGAAAACTCTTGCCACTGGCAAAGTTTATGGTATTAATTTGTAATGGTGAATTTAGGGGAAATGTAGTAAACTAATGCTCATTTACTTTCATAATTATGTGTTTTCTACATAAAATTACAGGCTTTTACCTTGTCAATACTGGCACTAAGTTAATGGAAAACAGTACAAGGTGGGTGTAGAAGTATGCCAATGCTGATGAATGTCAGGCTCAGCTTACAGATTTGCTTCTTGCATTAACATCTGTACAATGTACTATCTAATGTGTTACTCTTCAGACTCTTAAATCTGCTATTTTAAATATTTTCACTGCAGTTTAGCTTTGATTATTAACCTAAGAGGCAAAAAGTTAAACTGTATCTTATCATCTTTACCACTTGATATGTTAAACAGCCTTCATACCTTAAACCCACTTTAATAAGGCATGCAATTATTAAAGCATTACAGAATGGCCCCAGAGCACAAAAGCTCCATTAAATTTGCTTACATCTAATTACGTCTGCCTGAGGCAGGTGCGAAATTGACTCTGATAAGATCTTTCTTTCACCTATAGCCAAAAAAAAAAATAAAAAAATAAAAAAACCACACCTTGGAGTGATTTTCTATCTAATTGCTATCTACAAGTATTTATGGTATTCACTCCTTCAATGAATAGCCCAGAAAGCACTCTTTGTGCACTAACTAGTGCATTTTAAGATTTTTTAAGACTGTAGAATATAAAATACAAGCTTATCTTGCTTCAGGCATAAGACAGGTCATCAATGATGTCTACTTGTGAAATAGTTTTATCTATTATTTAAATCATACATTTTCCTTAAAAAATAATTCTGATGTGAAAAAGAATGTTATATATTCTTTGTGGACTTACTTTTTCTTCATGTCAGCATAAGCAATGAAAGCATTTTATTTTATGGAAAAATAACATAAATATTAAAATGTACTTTTACACAGCTTGAAAGCTATTCTTTTCTTTTTTTTTCAGTTCAAAATAATTAAAAAAAAAAAGTGCTTTATAGTAGAAAACACAGCATTCAACTCCTCTGTATTTATAACTGGCCTTCGAATATTCACGAAAATGCTATTAAATTACATTGCTTGTTGTCTACAAGTGAATGAAGGAATGTAGCATTTCTAATCATTCTAGTCCTACTAGCAGCCTTAGCAGGTCCTAGAGAACAGTACAGCAAGACCTTCACAGGGATAATGTAAAAAATAGTTAGAAAGTATACCAGCTAAGTGGAACAAATAAATCAATAAAAAAAAATTGGGAAAAAAACCCGTTAGTGGATTCATCCAGTCTAAAGGGATTATGATTCAATACTTTGTTAATATTTAAGGAGAAATTACTTTGTTATAAAGCATTTCTTAAAGAAGATGGACACTAGGAATTTGATGTAAAAGTTGCCCAGATAAATCAGCCGGCAGACTTCTAATGCATTATAAAACTATTTTTTAAACATACATCTTTAAATGACTAATAAAACTGATGCTCTTGCATTATACTAGCCATTCTTTGGTACAATGAACTGCAAATCTTTAGTCAACCCAAAAACAAAAGGTCCTTTGGTCACACTTTATGCTTAAGACCTCATTCAAAACTCTTGAATGAAAAGCTGCATAGAGGCCCAAAATGAATATACATGTTTCTCATGCACTTCTTAGGATCATTCAATAAGCCTTCCTATAAAACTTTATTTTACTTTATCTTTCTATTCAAACAACAAACATTATCTTTCATGTTGTTTCATTATTCAAACCTCATTTTACATATTTGACAATGAAAGGACATGCTGCTTTTCTGGTATACTAAACAACTACATTG
>JBCJKH010038691.1:0-18399 GCA_039877255.1 Loriculus beryllinus
CTCTTCATTAGGGACTGTAGTGACAGGACAAGGGGTAATGGGTTAAAACTGAAACAGGGGAAGTTTAGATTGGATATAAGGAAGTTCTTTACTGTTAGAGTGGTGAGGCACTGGAATGGGTTGCCCATGGAAGCTGTGAATGCTCCATCCCTGGCAGTGTTCAAGGCCAGGTTGGACAGAGCCTTGGGTGACATGTTTTAGGGTGAGGTGTTCCTGCCCATGGCAGGGGGGTTGGAAGTGGATGATCTTAAGGTCCTTTCCAACCCTATCTGTTCTGTGAGTCTATGAAAATGTGACACGGTCAGATCAGGAAGTATTCTCCTCTTACCCTAGCATGTTTTTGCACATAAGCACATCTTAGTTTATTCTCATCTATTTATTTTCATTCATAGACTCTCAACTGTTTGGCAGTAATATATTACCAGCACAGAGAAGAGTGGCATCTGATGGCCACCTCTTTTTCGTAAGAGGAAGGGGGACCTTGTAGCCAGCCTCCAAAATCAGTGCCTTCCACAAGCATAAGTTGCTGGGGATGTCAGCATTAGAACAGCATAAGCAGCAGGCAAAGACACAGCTTCTGCTTAATACAGACATCAACCCCCAAACTTCTCCAGTGAAGACCAAGCCCAGGAACAAGCCAGTCTTCACTTCAGGAGTAAGATGTGCCCAGCCCACTCCCGGCAGTTGAAGAAAACACTTTTCAAACCAGAGATGTAAAGGTCAGGGTACTGATGGAGAACACTAGATGGCACTCATAAGCTACCAAAAAAATACATCACTTATAAAGAGTTCAGATTTCCTCCAAGCTTTAAAAATCATGTTTAAAATACACAATTCAGGACAGATTCTCACATTCTCTTTCCCAATATAAACTCTGAACCAAGAAAAATCACTTGCTACTACACCTAAACACCTAAATGTGCCGTGGCAAAGGAACTGGTCTCTTCTGCCAGGGAAAGTCAAAGTGTCACCCAGCCCATCATGCTGACACTGTCTGCAGAATTATTTTTCCCAACAGGACTTTTCCATTTAAAGCCAACACATTCAGCTTATTTGTGCTCTGCAGGTATGTGACTGTGTGTATCTTTGGCCATTATTTCACTTCTGAAGAGTCTTGGCAGCACTGAAGGCGAGAAATGTCTGTTTCTATTGCCTGGACTTTGCAGGTTGGTCGTGTAGCTCTAATGTTACATTACTGAAATAGCTACAGCTCCTAAATAAAAATGACTAAATGCTGTAAACACCAGCATTACTAGTTCAATAGAAAAATACCTGTCCAATGCATTTGTGCAGTTATAACTCACATTTTGCAGCTAGCCTGAACAAGAGAACATCTATTGCAGAAATATGCTTGGGCAGGAAAGATATTTGGTGTTTGCTCCTGCCATGACTAGTGATGATCTTGGAGTTCTGCAATAGATCCTTCTGCTTAACCCACAAGGATGATCCAGTAAAGCAAACAAACCCTGCAGTACCTCACATCACTGACAAAATGAATATGAGTTTCTATTTACACTGAGTTTAAGGGAACAAAACAGCATCCTGCTGGCAAAGCTGCAAAGCCAGAAGCAACCTCAGTCTGCTGCCTGCAGACCTCTTCCCTGGTCTCTGCAGGGAGCATGGCATGAAGGTGTTGAGGACCCAGCCAAGAGAGCATATCTGAAAGTAGTCCTTGTTGTCACTGTATACAAAGCTTCACAATCCTTGCTATACCTCTCCATGCTCACCAATTCCTGCTGAGATAGCCAGATCAATTCTCACTGACATCACTGTTTATTGATAACTGCACCAGTAAATCATAACTGCCCCCTTTTTGAAGCTCTCTGTCACCACAGAATTACTCTTCAAAATGCCAAGCCAGCCTTTATTGTTCCACCTAATCAAATCCAAAGATAAACTGGTTGCACTTCACCCCGGCCCAGGGTGAAGGACTACCCAGACTTAACCAGTCCTTGTCCTCCAGGAGGACATGCAGAGATTTATATACTTAAAGTAACCATGAATCAAACAGTTCTAGAAATAACTCATCCAGGTAACCTTCATAAGAGACAGAGAGATCTACCTTAATTGTAACACCCCTCTGAACCATGGCTAGCCAGATGCTCTTCAGACAAGGACCCCAAGCCACCCAAGGGAGAATGGACTGTCATGTCCTCTACTCCGTGCCACTCTGCAGCCAGCTTGATGCCATTCAGAATAGCCAAGCAGAGGAAACAAGTGGGTATTTCCCAAGGAGGAAATAGAGGACTCACAGGCTCAAAGTTTGGAGGCCCTCTCTGATCCAAGAAGGCCATGAGAAGCTTCAAGCAGCTGAATGACCCCAATGACTTTACTGGGACAAGTGCTATGGAGAACAAACCTCATTCACAGCCAGCTAAAGGAGCCACAATTTACAATACTGCTATTTCACAGTAAATACTACACATTTTTCATGACTTAGTATGACTTTGCTCCAATTACGCCAAGACACGTAGCAGTACTTGATGTAATTAAGTAATAACCAACCTCTTCTGTTCAGCCACTTTTTTAACAGCTTATGAACGGGCAAAAAAAGAAATCTTTTCATAAAATGAAACATACCGTTGCATTTATTTAACCAGACCTGCTCAGGACACAGTGGAATAAAAACCCATTTGATCCAATAATTCAATTTGATGATTTAATTAAAGCGATACATAATAACGCAGCAAACGTCTGAAAGGCAAGAAAAAAGTGTAATGATTTGACCATCTATAAAATAACTGGCATTTTCCAGAGATCTAATTTTCCTTTCAATATTCTGTGTGCCTTGGATTCCTGAAAGAAGATTACAAGAATCACAGGCTCCTTGCTTGCTTTTCTTTTTAGATGCTACAGCACTTCCACTGATTTTGCAAGAAGCGCAGCTGAAGGACACAAAGAAATGCAGAAAGAGGTTGGGACAGGGAGTGAGAGGTTTGGATCCTCCTCTGAACTGAATCAGGACATGCTAGAGGGAAACATAAGCCTGTGCATTCATAATTGCTTGAGAAAACAAAAAGAACTGAAACCAACAACCTGCATTGTTTTACATTGACATAGCATAGAACCATAGAATCATAGAATGGTTTGGGTTGGAAGGGACCTTAAGATCATCCAGTTCCAGTCCTCTGCCATGGGTAGGGATGTCTTAATCCAGACCATGTCGCCCAAGGCTCTGTCCAGCCTGACCTTGAACAATGCCAGGGATGGAGCATTTACCACTTCTCTGGGCAGCCTGTTCCAGTGCCTCACCACCCTCACACCACCCTTCTGCCTTGTATCTAACCTGAACTTCCTCTGCATCTCAGCTGTTTTTAGAAACAAATACTACTAATGCTCTCTTTCAAGTTATGATCCAAAATGATAATAATAATACTGAGGGGGCTTTCAGGATGCCTTTCTGTGGTGAGCAGATACATGGACTGGCCTTGCATAGGTCCAGCAGGACACCAAAGCCACAATGTCCTGCTAACAGACCATCTGTACCAGCTCCCTTGGAAGCAGAAAAGCCTCCCCTGGGCCACAGAACTACATCTTGGAGGCACTCAGTAAGTGTGTTTGCATTACCATAGGTGCAGTACCGTTCGTGCAGTACCATGGGCATGTCTCATGGCAGGCAGTGATGCCCTGAGCATGGCAGAACTCAGATCTCTTGGAGTGAACCCCCTCCCATATCCTTCTCTTGAGGAAGACCTGAACTAGGAAAACAGCAAACAAGCTGGCTTATGGAAACTCATGGAGAAGTCCTGCAGAAGAGGGAGGGATGAATCTGGAGAAAGCCCTCTGACCTGACTCATGGCAGCCTCAGCCAGTGTTTCCAGCTGTTGACCGTGTGTAGGAGCTTGACACAGCCTTTTCTCTGCAGATCAGCCCACTGGGGAAGGCAGGGGGCAAAGCCAGCATCTTGGCTAGCCCTGTCTTCCAGGGCTCACTCAAGCCTGGAGAAAAACTGCTTGCCACTCGCAGACAACTGCAGCATGCTAAGACAGTCCTAAGCGCTGGCCAGCCCAGCCATACAGCAGAGAATTATTTTCTTCATGTTAAAAACATTCCAATGGGCTGGAACAAACAAAATTAATTTAACAACTCTGCATTCATCTCTCCCGTAATTTGATTTGTATGTTGTACTTGGCGACGTAACCTTCATGAGGCTTTCCTAACTGCAGCCTGATAAAGCTTAATCCAAAAGCTCCTGGCAGCTCCATTTCAGAGAGCTGAAAGACAAAAAGGGGGCTTATTGTTTTGCAGAAACGAACCACTGATATTAAGACACACCCATAAATGCAGACAGGGCTTTGCAAGAGAACATTACAGCTTTTCCTCCTCTTTTTAAAGCCTACATTGCTCTTTCAAAGACAGAAATGCAAAACCAGCCAAGCTTTCTGGGTTTCATCATGGTTTTTGCATATGCTACCTGTGGTTATAAAAAGAGATATTTAGGGAAAGTCTGAAAGAGTGCAAGAACTACATAGTCAGTTATTGCTCATATACCTTCTCCCTGTAAAACAGGTGCCTCATATGATGAATCCAGTTGCACTGGGCTCAGAGCGATTTATAAAATCCTCTAAAAACAGTCTAAGCTAGCTCTTCCATGCATAAAAATGTCACCAGTTTAAAGGCAGTTATTTCTAGCTGTGCTATGCCCTCTTTTGGAAAATCCCACTCTCTCCCTGCTGCTGCGTGTCTCAGCGACGCCGTTCCTCTCCTCAGTACTGTGGGATACACACTGTGGGATGAAACCCTCACAATTTTCAGCACAGAAAAGCAACAAGCCAGTCCTGAATCCCTTGTGGTGAGATGGCCAGGGATCTTCTAAGGCAATTGGTATGTGAAGGGAGGAATATGTGGGCATCATGATGTGCTCACAGCGTGTTACTGACTCGGGACTGCTTAGAGGTAGCTAAAAGACAGGGACAAGGGTTTTGTTTTGGTTTGTGAGGAAGCTTCTGGCTGTAAGGCAAGAGCTCAGTATGGGGGTTTCATGACTTTCTTCCCTGCAAGGGCAAAACAAGCTAGTGGCCAAGCTTTTGGGTTAGAGAGCGTGTTTCTTTCCCCTCTGCCCCAGCACTGGGAAGGGCCAGTCCTGCAGGACAGATGGACCACTTGCTGACCACAACACCACCCAACTCAGCCTCAAGTTTCCCATCTGATTTCGGAGTAGCCTGAAAACTGACATCCATGGCAGTGTTACAGGCAAAATAGCGCATGAAGTTCACTCAACCCTGCAGCCCCCTGCAGGCACCCGGCTGCAGACAAGACAAAAGTGATGCCACCAACAGAGACGGGAAGAAAAAACACTTTCAACTATAGATACAGCTGCCCTGAAATGTGGAAATATGGGTTACACTGCAATGAGAAAACTCACAGTTGCTCTCAGTACCATGCCAGCAGTGTCATGGTAAGGGAAGTGATAGAGTGCCAGACTCAGCTACCTTACGTTGGCAAGACTCAGTGGAGATGCTTGGAAAGAGACTTTGATCCATAACTAACAATAGCATGCTCTGGGCTGTCGCATTCAATCTCAGAGTTCAGCAAGGGCTGTGCTCCCAAAGGATAATGAATAGACTACGAGGATCACATGCAGAGACAACACAGGCTTTAATACACAGAAAAGTGCTAGGAGGCATACTTACAATATTTCCCCCCATTCTCCTTTTAATAAACATTTGCAATTTTTTTTTTGCTTTGCTTTAGAGCATGTTGTTAACTTCTCAGAGTGTTTATAAATGGCATTATTACTATATAAGGATAATTGCTTTAAAGAGAAGTATGCATTTTTCCTTTCCTTTGCCTGCACTTCACCAGCAGGCAATCACAGGCCCTGGAGCATGCCGTCCACACAAATACTTGTGTTCACTGACTTCAATCCACAGGCCGAATGTAGCTAGGAGACAGACTGTTTATCTTCTCTGCTCCTATCTTTCACTATGCTTCAAGCCTTTCTAAAGGTGTGAGGGTCAGTGACAGACCCTACACTTGCTTTGTGCCCTGGGGAATAAACTGCCACATGGGGCGGTTCTGACCAAGCTGGGTTTTGCGCTCTGCTGCCTGCCCATTTCTCGAAGTGAACACATAACCAACATTTGAATTCATTCCTGTATGGCTAGCTTTCTAGCATTTGAGTACCTGTGACATCACAGCAGCACACCCTGTATTACTGAAAGGCCTGGACTGTGTGTTTTACTGTGTTGGTTTGAGCCCAAATATTTCACATATTCCACAATCACTGTTTCTACAGCTGTGCCCTGAATCCTCAGCAGGTGCAGATCAGCCTTGCACCATCAGATGCCATGCTGGGCTCAAATGATGCCCGCCAAGGATCTGCAAGTCTGGTGTTTGTACTACACACATACACGTGGCCATGCAGAGGGTGACTTGTGTTTAAAATGTACACCCGTGTCCTTATTTATACAGTGCTTCTGATGCAGCATGTGTAATCACGTTCAGTGGCACGTGCTACATCAACAGGGGAAGAGAAGAGGATTTGCTGCCAGAAGGACATGGATTTGCCATGTTACCCAGTAATTCTGTGGGCCAAACAGCTGGAGCAGCAAGTAGGCAGTTCAGAAAGGAATTCCCTTTAGGTGTAAATGGAACAAATCATCAAGCTTCCTTACAAGTGCTCAGCTCTTCCAGCATTGGTGGCAGCTGTGAACATAAACCATACTTAAACTTTCATACTGAATTCCTCTTGCTCTTTTGGTTTGGGCTCTTTATAATATCTAAACAGGTGCAAGCAATCATTTATTGTTTATTAATAAATGTACTAATAAATCTATGTCTGCTACATACAGGCACTACTCACATTACAACCACATGGAAGTTACTAGAGGTGAAAACAGAACCCTGCAGAACAGAGCCCCTAGGAGGGGAAGCACGAGGTATATCAGTCAGGTATATCTAGCACATCTTTCTGTATCTGATTCCCCTTCAAAATGGGTCAGGCTTTTCCTGAAATGTTTTGCCTTCCATCTGACTCATCTCAGGCTCTTTGCAAGGCAGGAGCCTGTCCTTTCCTGCTTTTGCATGATGTACTCCAAGACAGCTGCACACACAATGACCCAGCACTGCAAAGCAAGACACAGAAGAGGTGGAAGGCATGAGATATGCTGAAGCAGCACACTGATTTCTGCCTAAAATGGGATTATAGCATGTACTTGAGGTACACATCAAGCGACTTGCACAGCAATAGGTGAGCACATATACTTGGAGCACTGAGGCATAGTGGTAGCCGGGCAGGTCTGCAGTGCAGAGATGATGAAGGGCAAGCAATTAGCAGCACGATGTTACCACCTTCATGTGCAACCTTTTGCACCTAGCCCATCTGCTGAGCCAACAGCAATCCTAATGATGATACATAGACTCATCTGCCCCAGCACACTGTAGTAGGGTGCTGACTTGATTAAAGGGGAATGGAATTAGGAAAGGACAGTCTTCATAACAAAGTGAAATCAAAAAGGGAAGTAGGAAAAGTACAGTTATTCAAGGAAACTGGGAAGGACTTGCTAATAGAATGGTTTGGGTTGGAAGGAGCCTTAAAACTCACCCAGTTCCACTCCCCTGCCACGGGCAGGGACCCCTTCCACTGGAGCAGCTTGCTCCAAGCCCCTGTGTCCAACCTGGCCTTGAACACTGCCAGGGATGGGGCAGCCACAGCTTTTCTGGGCACCCTGTGCCAGTGCCTCAGCACCCTCACAGTAAATCTATAAGGTAATCTACGAAGAAATCTTCCAAGATTCTTCCAAAGGACAAGAATGACCAACTGCAGTGGTCAACATTTTGTAGATTAACTAAAAAGGCTCTTGCTCATTTTCATTTCCCCCAAGATATTTAAGGAAAATAACCAGTTATCATTCTGGTTAGGTAATCCCAAGTTTAGATTTCAATCATGTATCATTTTGAATTTAAATTTACTATGCTGTTGTTTTGGACAGATTCCACTTAATGCTACAGAGTATTTTGTGGTCATTTGGGTTTGACTAAAATACATAAATACATTCTGCAAGAGTATAACTTTTCTGCCTAGCACTCCCTTTGGCTTCCCAGAGAGAACCTGAGGGCATGAAGAGACTGAAAAGCTGTTTTGAGAGAGTTCTCATAAAACACGGGCATTTAGAAAGCAAATCCAAATTACTGGAAGTAATAACAGAGGCTATAAATGAGACAAATAACTTGTTCTCATTGAAAAATACTGACACTAATGCTCTAAACTATTTGCCTCAAAATGATGATGTCATCAGAGATGCACAGCATCTCTGGAGCTTTGGATACTGCTGCAGTGGAGGTGCACTCCCAACACCATGCAGGCGTAAGTACCTTTGTAGGAGGCCTTAGTTTAATTTCTAACATCAGGAGCCATGAAACAGTGAATAAGAACTAAATTGCTTTGCTTGAGCAGTGCTGTACCTTTGACCGCAAGTCGATAGCTGGAGCCATGCCTCCAGTGTACAGCACACAGGAGGGAAAATCAAGTATCTTCTATCCATGTTTTAGCAGCATCCAGTTACAAGGACTTCCAAACTGTAGCATTACCACATAACAAAGAACAGCAAGGAAAATGGTTGCCCATGCACTACGAGAGAAATCTCCCAGATGTTTAATTTAGAGTCCAAAGCTAAGTAAGTTTATTAAAGTGAATTTATGACTGATCATTATTTAACTTAGGTCTAGGATCAAAACTAAATATATGTGCTGGTTTTGGCTGGGGTAGAGTTAATTTTCTTCATAGTAGCTGAGTTTTGGATTTGTGCTGAAACAAGGCTGGTAAATCAGGGATGTTTTAGTTATTGCTGAGCAGAAATTATACAGAGTCAGGTCCCTTTCTGCTTCTCATCCCCTCAGCAAGGAGGCTTGGGGTGCACAAGCAGTCAGGAAGGGATACAGCCAGGAGAGCTGACCCCAACTGACCCAAGGCATATTCCAGGCTATAGGGTGTCATACTCACTGTATAGAGCTGGGGGAAAAAGGAAGGGAGGACATTCAGAGTGATGGTGGTGCCTTCTCAAGTCACCATGAGGTGTGATGGAGCCCTGTTTTCTCAGGGATAACTGAACACCTGCCTAACCATGGGAAGTGAATGAATTCCTTGTTTTCCTTTGCTTGCATGTGCAGTTTTTGCTTTACCCATTAAACTGACTTTACCACAACTCATGAGTTTTCTCACTTTTACCATTCTGATTCTCTCCCCATCCCACCAATGGGAGTAAGCAAGCAGCTGCGTGGGGCTCAGTAGCTGGCTGGGCTTAAACTATGACAAGATAGTACTTTGAGGTGAATTCCCACTGATGGGAAATGGCATCATTTGAGACTCCAGCAAAGAGTAATCAGACACCTTTGGGGAAGTAATCAGGCATTTGTGAAAGAAAACTCTGATGTCAAGAGCCCCTCATGTGGGATGCTTGCTTAAGTGTTGTAAGGCTTGCAGAACATTTAATGAGAAAGAAAGGTTAAAGGGTTGGGGTTTTTTTCAGCATTGAAAAACATAAAGAGTAAGAAACAACATTTGATGGTCCTAATCAGCAGCAAAATAAAATGGGCAAATATTGTTGAACATAGGGTACTTCCCAAAACAAGGAAATGAAACACCTTTTCCTTCCAAGTTTCCATGCTTACACCTTTACTGAAGCAGGTAATGTTTTGTAAATACATCTCTGCTTGCTGGGACAACATGTGAAAGTAGTAGGGAACATGCAGGCTCAGGCCGTTGAACTGGACGGACTTTTTAATGTAAGAACTCTATTTGTCCCTGTAGAGCAATGCACACAATTAAGCTGATAAATAATTAGCAATCCCTCTAGCATAGCTGCTTGCAAGCAGGCCATGAAAAGGCAGGAGCATGATATGCAATGTGACAGAGCAACATAGTCCTGAGCCACAGAGGACAGGCCAGAGAAACAGTAGGCAATTTTAACTGAGATGGTCATGTGTAGAAAATCAAACACTGTCACTGATACAGTATCTGATGATTATTTTATAAATACATTCTGGTTTAATAAGTCTGTACAGAGAACTTCTAACTTTTCAAACTTCATATAAATCAGTATCAAACACTGGTGAGCCTTCTTGTTAGCTTTTCAAGCCCTGATGATCTCTGTAATTTAACAGCTTGATACACTGCATACCTTGAATCTCTGGAAGTTTCATCTTCTTAATAAATAGAATGGTTAGGGTTGGAAAGGACCTTAAGATCATCCAGTTCCAACCCCCTGCCATGGGCAAGGACACCTCACACTAGACAATGTCACCCAAGATGCCATCCAACCTGGCCTTGAACACTGCCAGGGATGGAGCAGTTACCACTTCTCTGGGAAGCCTGTTCCAGTGCCTCACCACCCTCACAGTGAAGAACTTCTCCATATCTAACCTGAACTTCCCCTGTCTAAGTTTGAACTCATATTGCTGTACGATGGTTTATTATCAACCAGTTGCTACAATTACATAGCTGAGCAGTGTTTATCCGGAATAGCATATTTCAGAAATAAGGTATTTAAAGATGATCACTCTGGTCTCTTGAAACAGCTCCAGTGTCAACTTAAAAATTAAGCTCAGCTTATGGGGCCTGATTCAGTCTCATGTGTATGCTTTTATTCCAGTCATACAAGCAGTCCTCAAGAGAACTGTTCGAAATCAGCTTTTGTCAACAGGAGGAAGGAATGAGATAATGGAATCAGAGAAATTGGTTCTTACTAAATACTAACACAAAAGGAAAACTGGAGTTTTCACTCCCCAGTGGAAAATCAGCCCTCTACACTATTGTGAATTAGCTAAATATTTTCATCACCTTGTATTCTGATGATTGAAAACACCTCCCTCCCCTCATTGCTTCATTTTAATTAAAAAAGAGGAGGGACAGGAGAGTTGACTGCAAAACAAAAAGTTGGTAACATTCGCACTGGCTAATACACTGGATCCAAATGCACTGACAGTTTTGGTTTCCCTAAAATAGCCTTTCCCAAAAGACATTTTATTTACCAAATGCCACCACTTACAGGGCTTTGCTAAGGAAATAATCAGAGGACTGGCATAAAGTGAGTAGTTTTCCTCACTTTATCCTCTGGCGTATCTGCAGGTTATGCTGCTGGTCATGGCTCTATGACCTGAGGTAGCTTTGATAGCTGGGAGAAAAGACATTCCTATTCAGTGCCAAACTGTTCAGGATAGTGCATTTGTGAATGGGAACAATGCAGAGCTGCATTGCTTTGTGCTGATTTGAAATTCCCTATTCACCAAGGAATTCTGAAAATGATTCCGAAAGTTATGCAAATTGCTCTGGGCACATTTTCCTCCCAAATAAGAAAGGCTTACATAATGAACGCTGCACTGTGTTCCAGATTAGCAGTACTGCCCACAGACTTAATAGAGTGTGACAGAGGAAACAAACTGCCAAGATTCACACCGACAAACCAGCCCAAACTTCCCCTCCAGAGCTGAAGACCATCACGAACCATATCACCCTGCAGCAAGTAAAAGACACATTCTTGTGACCTTGCCTTTTTCTACAACACATAAACCTAAGGACAGGGACGGCAAACAACAGCCAACGTGTGACAGCCATTGGTCACATCGCTTAATGCAATGTGGAAAGCGTTGAGATGCAACTGTAAGGTGTGCAGACGGATCTGCATAAAAATAAATTTGTTATGCTAACCCTACACTCTTATATTTGGTATGCCAGACTGCCTGGCTGAGCAGCACTCTGCGCGCTCAGCTCCTCAGTACTTTTGCATGAATGACACTATTTATAGAGAGGCACTGTATTTACTAGCTGAATAAACAATAGGTTTTGCTTTCACTCAAATATTATGACTTCAACTCCTTTTATTTATATGTCAGTAGTTCAGAACATGCAGTGGACCAGGCACATCATCACTGTTCACCTTTGTCAAAGAAGGGGCCAGAAACATCCATGTCGTTATATCTCTGGAACAGCTATAACTCATCTTGTAACCTTTGGAGGATACGCTACAATCCATTTCATGTTAGCAACACTGCAGCAACCTATTTGTTTCTGAGTTCATGAAAAAAATGCACCTATTTGCAGTGTCCCCTGGTGTGCATACAACCCAAAAAGTGACAAGTTGACAGAGTCGGTACAAAAAGACTGGCTGCCCAACCATTAGCCTCCTGTTGCAAAAGCTCAAGGGAAAACAAATCACCGACTCTAGCACTATCCATGCCATTAGATGGCATGCTGAATATTGTCAGATCACAGGAAGTGCATGCCCCCTAAACAAGAGGCTCTCTTGAGCACATCCTAAGCTGGAATTCCCAGGCAGGCATGAGTACAAAGCATTAGAGTACTTGGAAGAGGACCCAGGCAGAATCAGGAAACCTGTCCCCAAGGATGCAAGGTGTCAAGCACCCCAGGCATCAACCTCTTTGAACACAGACCAATAATGGCTGTGCAGTGACTGTAGACTGTCTCACATCATGTTAACTAAGCCATATGTGCTTGGCTGAATCTGGGCATTAAGAGTTCTTAAAGATCAAAGTCAATGAGAGTCTTTTCAATTATCCAAGTGCTCCTCTGACATCAACACTTCCAACTTCAAGGTCAACTCATTAACTACAGACCTTAGTGTTTATAATGGTCTGTCAAAATTGTGGGTCTTAAGTTACTATGAGGGTGAAAATCACCTAAAGCATTTTTATAATCCTAAAAACCATCCAGTGACTCAAAGAATACGCAGGCATGTGGCCAAAGCAGTAAAATCTTCTTCTTGAATGTTATACCACATGTACCAGAGGTATCTTAGCTGCACTCAAAATGAAAACTAGTCAGTTTTGTCACTTCTAACATAAAGCAAACGATTAACTTTCATCATTATTCTGGGTAAGTAATACGTGCACAGGATATACAGGACATACTGAAGAAATACATATTGACACATGTTGCTGTTAAAACACTGATTGAAAACTGCAGGTTAGAGCAGTAGAGTGCAGCAGGGTTTCTTCATTCCCAAGACCTCCTCCTCACTTCTGAAGGATGCCTTTAACATACATGAGATATGTGTACGTGTATATTTTATATATATAAATATGCATGCTCACAAAATAATGAGCCCTGAGGAATACACTCTTCCAGTACTGTCTTGGGAAGGTGAAGTTGCTGAATGCAGCTGTTTTCATGATTCATATAATCTAAAAACTATACTCTCTGTGCCTGTCCAGGTGAAAATGCAAGGTACGAAACGGAAGCTTGTAAATCTGCTTAGCTGTTTCCTTCTGGCAAACTGCCCTTCTCTTCTTTATCCAGAAGTGGCTCAGCATCAACTGCTTCTCAAGACTGCGGATGTGTCATTCTCCTACCTTTAAATAACACCATTCAATAAAATAAGGGCAAATAAAGGTAGTAAATGATATTTATCTCTGGTCTTATTTTATCCAGCACACATTTCTATCAGAATTGTTCATGTGCTCCTCTAGCCAAAGGCTGCCTGTGCCAACATGGCTGCAACCTCCCTCTCACCCCCCTCCATCCAGCTCATT
The DNA here is from genome assembly GCA_039877255.1 of Loriculus beryllinus. NCBI lineage: Eukaryota > Metazoa > Chordata > Aves > Psittaciformes > Psittacidae > Loriculus > Loriculus beryllinus. The sequence continues at coordinate 13,489 of JBCJKH010038691.1, forward strand.
ATCTAGAGTCTGACAGAAGCAAGCGCCAGCCGCTCTACAAAAAGGCACATGAAACACTCCAGCAAGACATCAGAAAATCACCTGCCTGTAAGGAAGTTTTTTCCTCCCTGCCACCATTACAAACAGATTGATGCAAACGCTGACTTAAAAGGTCGATGGCTCTTCAAAAGTCTTGTTACTGCAAAAATGAAACCCATAACCATATCTGGGTAGGCTATTCCTATTCAAACATGCAGGGAGCCAGTGCTAATGGGGCTGAAATTTCATCTCTGATCTTGTCCCGTCATGTTTCTCTTTTTGGCAGGGATCGCTAAGGTCCTACAGCCAGTCGGCAGAAATAGGGACACTGCCAGTTTGAGACTCACATATTCTGGGGCTTTATTGCCATGGCACCTTGTGACAGCAAGTTCCACAGGTAACTGCAGGCACCCACAGGACTAGTTAATTTATTGACACTTACCAACAAGGAATGCCTGCTTAACCTCCACTATTTCTTTGGTAGCTTGCATATATCCTTGACACCATTTGATGACAAAGGAGACAAAAAACTCTCCTATTAGTCAAGTGTAACATTCGTAAGTGCAATTTACCTTTGGAAGCTTCTGTGCCGAGTGGATTTTCCAAGAGGTCTGTCATATCTTGTCTCCAAGCATCCTTCACGGCAGACTTGGACACTTTCCTGTTGTTCAGGCTTTGCTGTGGTCGGAAGTTATTCCTCAGGTACTCCACGGACTTGACGTGGTCTTGCTGTTCAGTGGTGAATATGGAGTAGAATGCCTCCAGCTGACCAGCAGCCATCATGGCAGGGGAGAGAAAGGACATTAATTAGAAAAACAATGTACTGAAATCTGGGTGTCTGATAAGAAACTAAAATGGCAGGAAGTTAAATGTTGATGCCAAGACTGATAAACCACATGGGAATTCTGGCTGCCCACTGAAATCACTGCCAACTGCCTTATCTCAGCACAGCGCTTATCCTGCCCAACAAGGGAAGGCGTTCTATCAACCTGCGGATGTCTGTCACGGGCAGGGAAACATGTGCCCTTAGACCCCTGGTCTGGAAGGATTTTGTTTGACATGGCCTTTCCAAGCCCTCCTCACCCTGGCACCGCTTTGTTTCAGAGCATCACATCAAAAAGTGCTTCCAGGTTATCCCACCTCAAGAGCCTTCTCCAGGACAGGGGAACGCTACGTTGTCTCTAAATACCATATGAGGTTTAGCTGCCAGGCTAAGCTTCTCAGATAGCTAGTGCAGCACTTTAGGTGCAGTTAGCATAGATTCCTCTTGGAATAAGTTTCTTCTGTTAGATTAATATTTGAGCTATTTTTAATAAAATGGATTAAGCTTGTAAGGAAGAACTTTCCTGTTACTTCAAAACTTAGTATTGCTTAGAAAGAAGTATGTAGCGAACTAAGGCGGAAGTGTTTCCAGCTGAAGTTTTTCTCATAGCTATCAAGTTCAGTATAGCATTTGCTAAGAGTTTGTTATCATTCACATCCAGAACTGCAATGAGTTATGTTGCTGCTGGAACAAGTAAGCACGACAGAGCTGAAAAGGATTCAATCCCTACACTGTTTACATAAGCATCATTTACATATATTGATAATATGGATTTTGAGAGAACAGGATCTGGCCCAAGACTTTAAAAAGGGGGCTTGACTTACACTCACAGCTTATTGACAGCTCATTTAGAAAGCTACACCCTTTTAAGTGCATCTGCTGTAAAAGCTATAGAGAAGCTGTCAGAGTCCTGAAACTTGCATCTAGAAAAAACTATCATTGTAGCCTCAGCTGATAGTACTGATAAAAACAAAGAAAGGTGTAACAGAGTAGTTAAGCACCTCCACTGACTCAAGACGCACTCACTATCATTAATTTCCCTTCAAACCAGTAACCATAGCCCCCTTTTGCTGCTGCTACCAACCCTATCCAGTGTGCTGAGCTTGACGATGGTAGTTATTAGGCTGAAATCTGTACAAATCCTCTGACCTCCAAGGCATGAGTGAGTTAATTTTTACACATTTCAGTCCAACTTAAGTCCCCACGGACTGGGTGATGCATTGAGCCAGCTGATGGAGATACGTATAGGAATGTTTCTCAATGTGCTCCATGTGGGAGCAGCACATGGATAACAGGAGGGAGAACGGATATACCTCACAGCTCTTATCCTGAGTTTGGCAACTCTGCACTACAACATAAGCCCAAGTGAACTGAGCCCTGCTACTGGCAATCACCTCTGAGATAATAGCACAACTTGCACGTTTTTAGTAGCAGCTTCTCCCTAATCACAATTACTTCTACTGTAAAAGCAGGGAAATTGAGGCAGGAGGCAGCAGGAAGGGATCAGGCAGTGACCAGTTCCCATCGCAGGCAGGGAGCTCAGGTACCTCTTCCAGCCTTGCAGGTACTGATGGTGGGATTTGGACTGTACTTTTTCTGTATCTCAAATGAATGATCTATTTCTTGGTTCTCAGCTGCAATTCTCTCTCTGATTCTTCAGAGAAACACCTTGAAAATCATTTCTAATTATCAACAGGAGCCCCTCAGAAGCATCGACAGATGGGTTAAAAATGGGATAAAAGGACTATTATCTTAGACTTCTGTCTTCAGGGGGAAAAAAAAAAACCCAACAGATGATCCTGCTATGCCCTTCTATGAAAGCACAGACCAAAACTCTTGTGAATATTTACATATCTTTTTAAAAGCTCAAGATCTTGGGTAGCAACTGCTTCTCTGAAGTCGAGTGTCTCGGCTTACACATCCATGACATTAATTGAATTTTTAAACTTTCAGAGAGAACTTTTACAATATTTTCTTCTGCCATGCTACCTTGGGGAGGTATAATTGCATTTTAACAACTGCCAATTCAAATGTGATTTTTAACCTTCCCCTTTTTATGTGTTGAAGTACGGATAAGTCATTTTAACTTCACTTTTACTATAAAAATATTATCTACATAAATGAGAAATTAATTTATCTATAGCTGCTAGAAAAAAAAAGCTGCAGTCAAGGAGCTACATTCATGCTCTTTAAGGAGTACAAGAGCTCCTGTTCAGCAAAAGGAATGAAAAGCTGTTGTAAGACTATTGTAGATACAGGGAAACCTGATCTAAAACTCCAAGTCATGTAATTACAAACCGTTAAAGCCTGATATGCACAGTTTTCTATGGATTGGATATACAAATGGCAATTAAAAATACTGAAACTGTTACAAGCACAATGAGATACTCTGAGGTATGCATTGTAAGAGATAATGCCATGCTTTGGGTCACTGAATGCACTTAGCTTTCCAATGCATCTGCAGAGTGACACAGCTTGTCCTGTTTTGTTCTCTAATTATCAGGAAAGACGATGATGATGGAGCACTAAGAATAAAATAGAGAAGCTTCCACAATTGGACCACTTTAGTACTGTCCTTTCTACAGCAAGGTATTTCAAACAAAAGCAAGGATTTAATTGGAATGGCAACAAAGCTTAAACAATATCACTTTCCTCCTCTGGGATTACAGGCTGCTTCACAGGGTTTGTGATAAAGAAGGTTAAACTATGGCAATGGATTATATTGCACTGTTGCTGTTAGAGGAACAAATAATAATCATAGCAATGGCAGGGTGGCAGGCTTTTAAAATACACCCATCTAGAGCTGCCAAGGAGAAGAATACTATTATTTATTCCACATGTGTTGTAGTATCAATGAAAGTCTGTCTACACACAGAATTCCCAGCCCTTCGACCTCACATGCATACATAAAGCAGCACAACGCCAAATTTTAAAGGCTTGACTTGGCACAGTTATTACCATATAGCACAGGAAAGAAGCTATGCCAGGATAAAGTACCTTTATACCAATAAAGTGATGGCCATAATTGGGATTTCCCTGTTTATTTGCATTTGTTCAGAAAGCAGGAAGGCATGACCCACCTGATGCACATACAGGGTATAAAACTGAGCATGGGCCAAGCCTCCCTGCCATCAAATAATACACAGTAAACTTATTGATGTAGGAAGAAGCTACAAGGGATTGCAAGTATCCTGCAGGCAAGGACAGAATTCAAAATGATCTTGACAATCAAACAGCCTGGAAAAAACAAAGGGTTCGATTCAACCAGGACCATGTGCAAAGAGTCCCATGCTGCAGCCAGAACCATGGGTACCAGAATGCATGACATGCTCAGCACTGCTAGAGGGTGCTGGGGAAAGCCTCTAGCAATAGAGTTCCTGCTGGCCAGGAGATGAACATGGATAAGAACATAATGCTTTTGTGAAAAGAGAAAAATAACATCAGCAAGGTGGGCTGGACATGCAAATCCTGCCATGGCCCTCAGCCTTGTGAGGGTCCTAGCTCAAGCACTGTGACTAGTTTTGAACACAGCACTTCAAAATTACTGAGAATCTACAAGAGAAGCAATGGGATCCAGAAAACATTAAAAAAGCGCCTGAGATCTCTGAGAACCAGCATCCGTCAGTCAGGATCACCCAGTGAACTGTTCACTTAGTTTTACAGAATTGTGTTATCTACTCTGCTCTTGTGAGACCCTACCTGGAGTACTGCATCCAGCTCTGGGGACCTCAGCGTAAGAAAGAAGTGAACTTGGTGGAGAGCGTAGAGGAGGTTGCAAAGATGCTCCGAGGGGCTGAGGCAGCTCTGCTCGAGACAGGCTGAGAGAGCTGGGCTTGTTCAGCCTTGGAGAAAGCTCAGAAGAGACCTTAGAGCAGCTTCCAGTGCAAAAAGGGGCTGACAAGAAACCTGGAGAGGGGCTTTGGACAAGGGCCTTGTATGGACAGGACAAGGAGTAATGGCTTTAACCTTCTGGAGGGGAGACTGAGATGAGCGCTTAGGCAGAAGCTCTTCCCTGTGAGGGTGCTGAGGCGCTGGCACAGGGTGCCCAAAGAAGCTGTGGCTGCCCCATC
>JBCJKH010038693.1:3897-19904 GCA_039877255.1 Loriculus beryllinus
ATGCTATTATGTCCAGTTTATGCCAATTGTATACGTTTGTACAGTACCAAATAAGACCCACACATGCAGAAAACATAAGATAGCTCCAACAAAATTTGGTGCCTGATGTCCGCATCAAAGCAAAGAGTATTGGGGTGTATTCTATAGAACCTTTAAATATTACATTTTCCTTTCCTACCCTTCAAACTAGGCAGTCAGGTTAGTTCACAAGAGGAGTTTAATCTGTGCATCAGAAAAAAAAATGTGTAAAAATGTGTATCAGAAAAAGAGATAATACTCTCTGCCTCAGTAAGATGACATGAAGATTGGGACGGGATTTTTTGTTGTGGTTTGGTGGTTGGTTTTTTGTTGCCATTGTTTGGTTTTGTTTTTTTAACCAACACCATAGAATTCACAAAGTGCCAGTGGGACAAACTTAGCTTAGGTTCCCCACCTGACATTTTCACATAGGGTAAGGGAGTGAATAGCACTCTCAGACTTTAGAGCTATGCAACTAAATTAAGTAAGGCAGGGAACAAACTCAAGAAGCAGATTCTGTCATTCACACCTCTGAACTGTTAGTCAGTTGCTGGTTCTGTTTTGGACTTTTGAGCTAGCATTGAGCTAACCCTGCTGTATCTAAGCAGTATGAATGCAAGCCAGTCCGTTATCGCCTGGCTTCAGCATCAAGATGTCTCAGATTACCACATGCAGCAGTAATGGCTAGATATGCTGAACTACAGCTGTCACTGAAAGATGGAGGAGAGTAAAACTGCTTAATACCAACACAGCATTAAGAAGCAGGCACTTCTTTATTGCAGCGCTGGGTGCTAGGTGGGATTTCCACAAATCAAGCATACTCCATGCCAATTTCGTTGCTACGTTTATACATAAAAATTACAAGGTAGTACACTCCCAGTTACAATGATAGGTTAGTCATTTGCACATAATATCTGCTGTGTCATTCTTTTCCCTTACTACGCTTGCACAAGGGAAGTATCTTCACCTGGACAAGGGTCTTCTAGATCCGCAGGTCTGCTTTTTAGCATTATAATGGAGGAAGTTTACTTCCGGACACCCTAAGAGTAAGTTTTGTGGCCAGATTGGCTGGCTAGATTTCTACCTTGCCAGGTTGTCAAATAACTCATCCTATATACAATGGACCCTAGGTGGTTTGGTTATGGTCTAGAGAGTAAAGACTAAGGCTAACATGTCATAGAGAACAAGGACTTCAAGCTACAAAGCATCAGTTTTCAAGTAGCACAGCAACCCATGCTAACGTAAAGACTAACTTCTTAAATCAAGATATCTCTATAGATAACTTTCATGAACAAACAGAATACAGAAAAAAAAATCAGTAAAACTTAACATAATCTGCAATACAGCTATCCCACAAGTCATAGTCCCTATTTGGAAGGGAAACAAACTGGTCTGTATAAACAAGTACCAACAAAGTGAAGAGAGCAACACGTTATAAGGGCATTCTCAAATAATTAAAACACACTAGCAAGCTATTAGGGGTATTTTCAAAACTGAAAACCAGATGCATTCACTACTGGAACAGATGTATGATTTCTTGGGTTTGGGTTTTTTACTGGGAAAAAAAAAATCCAAACAGAAGGAGCTATGCTATACTGCACTGAAATATTACTTTTCTCTCTTCCCCCATGCTGCCCTAAGGTACTTACTAAGACAGGAAAAGCTTCAGTCACTGATCCTTTTTCTGGTAAAGATGAAAATTTGTAGAACTCATGACTTCTATATGCTTTTTGTTTCACTAGCTGAACAGCATGAAGCACAAACTTGGCAGTCACATCAGCTGAACATGAGCATACTGTCACTTCTAGATTAAAGAAAAAAATTGAGTTTAAAGAGACAAGAAAACCACATATAAGACATCTTTCAACACTACAACCATAAAACTTAAGAACTAGGCAAATCTCAGACAATGATACTTCTCCATAAACATAGTGTATTCCTCCATCATTTCAAATTGTATTTGCTGTTTTCTACAAGACTGAGAATCTGGACTCTACTACACAGAAATCATGAAATAACTCAAAACCACTCCTCTAAGAGCTTAAAAGTAGATAAATATTTTACATATTCATGAATCAAATCCTTCAGTTCTTATTCAGGTAGAACTCAAAATGATTTCCAGACAACTCTGTCAAGTCTGACAGATGCATTTTTTTTATTTAATTAATGTGGTTATTTTTCTTACCAGCCCACGTAGCTCCCTGTGGAACATCAATGAAGTGCCTTCGGATTTGACCAGGTTTAAAATGAACATCTGTATATGTTAGGTCATAGCTTGATGATTCATCTACTCTGTATGTCAAAAAGAAAACAAACAGTAACCAAACAATGTTTTTTTTTTAAAAGCAGTTTTAAATGCAAAAATACTCTAAAAAAATTTGGCCCTCAGGACCAATTATTTTAGTCTGTACTGGCACAGAATCTGACAGCACAATGTGTCTGAAGGATTTAAAACATCAGCTCCATCACATTATGTGGACATCCCCCCTTCCTCCCTTCAAGTTTCTGTGTTTAAATGTAAGTACCAAAGGATCCCAGTGCTCTAGGATCTGCTTTTCCTAGCTGAGTAACTTTCCACTGAAGTGAGATAAGGTATAACAAGGTGTATTTCTGAGTGAATTATAGAAAACACTTAAGGGGTTTTTTTCTCAGGAGAGATTGTCCACTGAAGAGATTTAATAAAATATTCTCCTTATTGACATCGCTGAACTCATATGTTCAAGCCAATGATAAGCATCATACTAACTCTTTAAATTCACCGCATTAAAGTCATCATGGAAGTTTATCCCAATGTTCACATGCCAAATAATGCCCTTGCCTTTAAGTACTGTAGTCCACCAGTCAGAAATGAAAAAACAAAAGAAATTAAGCCAACAAGAACAACCAACCAAAATAACCCCAAGCAAACAAAAAAATCCAAGAACACTGAATTCCAGTTGACCTACACATATGAGTATCTTGATACTTTGGTCAACGGGCCAGAAGTCATGCATATTCTGATGGACCAGGAAGCTGCTGCCAGTGTGGCTAAGCCCTGTCTCCTGGATGCCAGGACCACAACTGCAAAAAAGCCACTGCTGCATAAGTCTGCCCAGAGGATTTTTTTTAGAACTCTGCTATCTTACCAATGTTAGTACTAGGTTCAAGAATTCCTAGAGAAAGAAGGTGGCAAAATAAATGACAAGTCAAGCGGGTACAGAAAACTAAAAAAACTTTAAAAATAGAGATAAAGTCTGGGTTTACTTACCTCGTTGGTATAACAACAGTTATTGGAACTCTGAAGAGAGGGCCTGCATTAGGCATTGCTATATCATATCCACACACCTAACAAAATAAAATACAATGACTTAAAATCTTTGGTTGAAATGAAAGTATAGAAGATAACATTAAAATCGGAACTAGTTGCAGAGTATTCTGAATCTTTGTTGTTATCACTGAGAAAGAAAGACCCTCGTTTGACCACTGTCACCTTAGAAACAGTAAAACAGCATCACTTACCGAGAAAAAAAAAATTAGTTTTCATACACACTCATTTCAGTCTTTCCCCAGTTTTCAAGCTTTCAACCCACATTTGATAGTCCCTATACCAAAAGTTCAACCTAGTTCCAAACTGGAGGTTGTCCCAAACACCCTTATTTGATTTCAGCTATTCTGTTGTTGCATTAAAAATATTTTAATGCTTGTCTTCCAGGATTATTTTTGCGAAAATACACTTTGATTTACCATGCCTTTCATGGCCAAGCTTTAAATACTATCTCTGAAAATCTGTTCCATTGTCATTTGGCTAAAATGTTCTCAGTGATACCCTAAGAGACTTACAACTTTAAGCATCTTAAACAAGTCACTTTTAAAAAGCAAGCTGCTATCTTCATTATGAACAACTACAAAGCAATGGAAACATTTCAATGCTAATATAAGGTTTGGGATGAGGATGGAAGGGGTTGAAAAATAGTTTTTGTTGGTGGGCTTCTTTTGCAGGAGTAAAATAGGACGTTTGGGAGCAAAAATAAGAAATTTAATGGCTTTTGTATTAAATTTTTCTGAATTTGAATGTAGATGCTTGAAGTCAGTGAAATGCATTTGCTGTACGCAACCATTACCCACACACTTCTTCTCTCCTTCACCTTCCAAAATGGGATGGGGTAGAGATAAGGAAACAAGAAAATATGTTGCATCACTATATCCAAGCAACTCCTTTAGGTAAAGCAAAATCTTGGGTCCATATAAGACTGCATGGCAACACCACAAAGGCTAGGCCAGTCCTTAAGTCACTACAGAAAGAGAGAAGTATTTAAGATCTCAAACACATAAACCCATTGATCTCTATCTTCAATAATAATATAGGACTGAGCCAGATAGTCAAAGGTGAAAATACACTCAGAAGAAAAAGACCTTAAATGAATATTTATTTGGTTTATATTTTCTATATGCTTTTATTTTTTAAAAACAGGTTTTCAAAATCTCACTGGCATGTGCTACACACAACATTCTACAGCATAACTATTACTGAGCCCTGGATTGAGCCTGTATAGTGGAATGGAATGTGGCATTATTTTCTGGTCTGTACACCACACAGCTTTTATTGCCTTAAAAATTACTTCTATGAAAAGTTGATAGAGAGACCACGTGAGAAGGAAAGGGCACATAATCTTGCTTAGAACACCAATAGTTCAATACCTCTGTATAATGCAGTCCTTCTCTCAGGCCACGTGGATCCACACGAATATTTATGTGTCGACACTGGTTCATAAGCTCTAAATGACTAGGACACTGGACCCATGATGCATTTGAAGTTAAAGCTAAATGAAGCTGAAGAGATATTCTTTCAGTGTTTTCTGTTAAGACATAAAATTTAAAAGACAGTTTAATAACACAAATGCATGCTCATTTTCTACTATAACATAGTATTTGCCATTGAATTATTCTCTATTATTTCTCTTGACAAAAATAGAATAGCAGCAGTGTACAGTAAAATAAAGGATGTGCCAACTTTGAAATCCCACTGCACACCTCCCACCACCCAGAAACAGTACAATTTGACAAAAGTCAAAGGTAGGCTAGTAAGCAATGCTTCAGTTACCCCCAACATAGTCTGGAAGCAGGTATAAACTCACGTGTAGACAAAAAGTCTCACCTAATGCCAACATACAATAAAAAGTAATTGAACTGACTCAAAAGGTTATGCTAATTAGCAAGTTACATTGTAGAGCAACCTAAGCAAGAAGCAAAGTCCGTTTAAAATTACTAAAATAATCTAGTCTGACTCTGCAAAATGTCAATTTAGCTGATTCTGCAAACGAGCTTTCATGTCTAAAAAGCTATGGGTTAAAGACATCCAACTCTAGCTGTAATGTTTCAGTTATTAAAAAACAGCTTTCTCCTGCTCCAACGGTTAATGACACTTTAGGGTTAATGATTTTTTTCCCCCACATTTCCTAGTCCTAATTAACCTCAGATTAATTTTAAGACATCTCATTACATCTTTGTTAAGTAAAGAACACTCTATTATCAGATCTAATTCCCTCACTGGTAAATAAGCAATAAAAGCTCAGAGAACTTCGACAGACTGAGCAGATCAGCCTCCCTTAACCTCTTACTACAGTTTCTCTAACAGTCTTGTTGAAAACACCAGACAGAAATAACAATTAGACAGGTACTAGGGAAACATCATGCTACAAGCCAGCCATCCATTACAAATGCCTATGTTTCCAGATTGTTTGCTTCCAGCAGAAGGACATACTGAACAATTACTTAATTTCTCCATGTCATACAGTAAAATTAAGAACACCGATTGCAATGTAACCTAAGTTACTCTGAGTCAGTAACCTGTCCTGATTCAGACCCTTTCTTTCCCCAAATAAACTCACTCCTTTTTCACCCGCCAACCTTCTTGCATCACTGGTTTTAAGAAAGGAATTAATCTCAGTAACAAGATCTCACATGCATCAGTTTCTGAATACAATGTAATTTAATAAAGCAGGCAAAATGGTTTATGGATAAAACATGTCAAACCTTACATTTGCACAATTTAGTTTTACCCTGTTAGTAATTTCTGCAGAACTAAGAGAGATCCCTCTTTCCAGCGAGAAGCAGCATGAAGCAGCAAAACATGGAAGTGCTGCAGCTATAACTCTGAGGTTAGAACGGAAATTTGTTTAGCTGCATGCCATCATGTACTACGAAATTTAGACTTGCACTTACTACTTTTACGGTACAGATTGCCATCACTCCTCATTATCACAGCTTTTTGTTTAAACATCATCTACACATAGGTCATTTTCTGAGTTCCAATTTGTATTTAATAAAGTAAAGCAGGGTACTTTCTCCCCCACTCCACAAGCGAAAGATCTTTCCTACCCGTATTCTCAGGAAAGACAGGTTCTATGCCAACACCATGATCAGAAGGTGCAGCTATCTGGGCAGGATCTCTGAGGTAGATTCCACGGTTGCTGCCAACAGTAACTGTAAAGCCTATGTTACTTGTGAATGATGAATTCTGAATGAGGTAGTCATAGGCTTTATCAACCTGTTAGAAAGAACACATTCTAAATTAACAAACTTCAACTTAATCATAATTTATGACATTTTCAGCAATTGAAGCAACAAACAGTAAAGTAATTGACATGCTACCTGAGTGACACTGATTGCACCTTACGTGATACTTGGTATAGAAAATGAGGCAACATTTTCAGTCCGCAAAAGCCACACAGAGCTCAAAGGCAAGAATATTTAAAAAATAAAACAAAACACAAAATGAATCCCCTTTGCTATAAATCCATCAAAATATGTGTAACAAAGTTTTCAGAGATGACTTCAGAGACAAAGAGGACTACCATACTAATTTAGGTGCCTTTCTCAAATGTGGAACAACACTTAAGCATTTAAACCTTCTATCCAATGCAAGAAGTTGAACAGTTCAAAAGAGAGAAGCAGTATAGGATACCCATGTAAGCTTTATATATTGATATAAGATAATCATGTCAGGAAATCCAACCCCGGATTTCAGTAAATGAGCTGTCAGAATAAACTCAGATGACAAGCCCACCTTTTTGTTTAAAAAAGACACCTTTCTATCTCACTTTTTATTCTACTGAGTCCAAAAGCTTACATTCTCTTCTACTTCACAGTGAGCTACCCTCATCAGTGGAGATAAGTGCACTCTCCTTTGAGACAGGTTTACAGCCTCAGTTTCCCAGATCAGTTTTAACCATGTTTTAACACATGCTTTAATCACAGACTACTAAACTGTAAGATATGACTGGTGCATTTAATTTTTCTGTGGCCTTCTGTACAAAACTCCATGTTACAGACGTGTTTAGCAGCTGTTACCTACTAGGCGTGAATTTAGGGCTAAGCTAAATGCTAATCTAGCATCTTTAAGCATGAGAGAAAAATCTCAGTACCTGTATTTGACCAGCAGCCCTTTAAGAACCTAAGCCTTAAGAACCACAGGTAGACTGTCTTTCGCTATGCAGGAGACAGGGAATGACTATCATCATACAAAGTATCACATCACAAATTTCCAAGCTACTTGTCCACAAGATACAGCAAACACCTGGAGTTTTCAGTGCAGTTCTGGCACAAAGTCAAACTGCAGTTGTACTGCTTGGTGAACCAGTGTGGGTATCCTCATTTTCACTGCCCAGAATTTACAGTTGCAACTTGTGTCTGCACAGAAAGTGTTCAGCTCTCTCTGACAATAGCATAAGAACGTTTTTAGACATGAGGACAGAATTTAGGCATCCAAACCCACATGTAAGCAACAAAAACCCACATCCCACTTTTATACCCACGTACCTTTTTGATCAGTCTAAGAATGTGTCTAGTTAACACATTTATTCTACAGCAACTTCATGCTGTAGAACAATCTCATTCCTCCTCTCCTCCCACTACATTCCCTTCTCCCTCCATCAGATCTGAAAAATCAAGCAGCATGGAAGCAAACCGAGTGTGCTCATCTAGAAAACTGCTTTTATTTTTTGTTTTTGAGAGTCAGGTTTCCACTGGCAGTTATTTATATTATGTTGGGGTTTTTGCTGTTAAGTACCTGAATAATACCATGTCCTTGTGCAAATACTTCTATGTTTTCAGCTTTCACTGCAGTATTTTCTAAAGCTCTTCTGACAGAATGAACAGTGTAATGAATATAATTAGCTTTGAGTCCTGAAATTAAAAATAAGGGTATTATTGGATACAACAAAAAATTAGAAAGTTACAGCGGGTTTTTTTGTTCGTTTGTTTTTAATAACAGAAAAGAAGAATCTAATCTTTTTTAGACTATGCATCTATATTAAATATTGTAACATATTACCTGACAATACTAATGCAATGCCTCCACATGCATTGGGAGAAGACATGGATGTACCATTCATGAGCTGTGTTCCTCGCAGAGTCCAGTTTGGAACAGAAGCAATAGCACCTCCTGGGGCACTGATGCTTACTCCCAGGGCTCCATCGGTGCTAGTGGCAAAACAGAAGGGTTGAAAACCAAACTTCTTTTCTGCACACTTTAACTAAAAGTTTTTTGTGCACTTAAAAGTTTTAGCTTTAGGGAATGTCCACAAGCATATTACTTCATTACGTCAATTAACCCATTAAACCCAAGAAAAAGCATGCCACTAAGCAGCAATCTAAAAATGTCAGATTAATCATCAGCTATGCCTGTTTTACAGTGAAAGTTTTCTAGATTTACACACCTTCAGTACTCTTTTCACCACGCTTCAGTTAGTCAGCACAGTAATTTCTGGGATTTGAATTGGAAAATGCACACAAATAGACCTATCAAACACTTCAATAAATAAATCCATATTTAATATAGCCTATATAACAGTTACTGTCTTTACAGAAAAATAGTAAAAGGGAGAAGATGACTAGAAAAGATAAAAAAATGCAGATCTCTAATTTTGCATGTTGCCACTTCAACTACCAGATCAAATTCTGAATTTAGAGCCTGAGACAAGGAGAGCAAGGGAAGAAGACAAAAATAAAAAGGAATGCCAGGTGGATCAGGATTAGCTGGGCCTAAGACACCTTTCTTTATTGCCCAAACATATTTAAGATCAGAGTGAGTACCTATGACATAGCTAAAAGCAGCTTTCAATGGTCTGAGCCAGATATACTCAATTTTCTCTGTTCTGGATAGACACGAACTGCACCACTTGAATAAGAACAGCACTGTGCCTGAGCTATTAAGTTCTTTGGACAAGCAAGGTATTTTGAGGTATTTATGTCCCACACTAACACCTTCATCCATCTAAAATCTGCCTCAAATCAGAGTACCCTCAGGATGATACTGTAATGTGACCTCTGGACATATTTTATGACAGCCCTATATAAACGACACTTCTGGTCAAGCGATGCACAGTGCCTCTGCCTGAAAGCCTTTTCTACTTACCCAGACTCATCCCTTAGCAGGATGATCCCTCATCCCTCCTCTAAAAAAGGTTTAGGAACTCTGTGTGTTACACTCTGCACAAGGTGAATCCTTCTTTATCCAGACTTGGGCCTTTTAGCTGACATATGCTTATTCTGACTATTCTACGACACAAAGTAACAAAACACACAAAACGTAGTTTTTGTGTATGTATACTGATATTAATCACAAATCTTTTTCCCTTTTTCAGCTGAAAGCAGAGACAACATTTCTCTTTTCCCTACATGAAACATGACAATTCTACATAGTAAGGTTCTTGAAACAATATACTTGCCTGTAAATATACAAATACTATGACAGCTAACTTTGAAGATTGCTATGTAACGAGCAAATAAAACAAAGACCAACCTCAAGTTATGTTTAATTTTTTTCTTTCATCCACTACTACCATAGGCTGACTACAAACACAGTATGTTGCAATTTTGCCACATGCGAGAACAATTATTTTTTGCCTTTTTTGGCTACCACATTACTACCAAATGCTTCTGAGACATGAAATAAAAGCTGAAGTTTTCATTGCCCCATAATTTTCTTTCACAGGTCTTGGAGAAAATGTTCTCTAATGTGAAGCATAAAAGCATTTTTTTCTGCCTGCTTACACCTCTCCTGGACTCAAGCAAAATCCTTAAGTTGTGCCATCATAGCAATGTCACAGAAGCCAGAAATAACGTCACTGCAATGACAGTATTTCTTTTAATCTCCAACATTAAACAGCTAACTTCACCAAACTAACTTAATGAAATAAATTCTATGTAAAAAATCATCTCAAAAAAACCCCCAAAACAACAAAAAACCAGAAAAAGATCAGATTTTCAAACAATTTTTATGATCTCTGAGTATATCTGCTCTCAAATACACTTTCCTGACATACTTTCTCCTCTGCTCTAGCAGTGCAGTGGTCTTCCTCCTTCTGGAGCCCGATGTACAAAGGCCTTCCAAGAACAGCAGACTATCTATGCTCTTCCCATGGGAAAGAAATACCCTTACACTGGTATTAATGACCACTTTTGGATTTTGAATTACGTAACTTGAACCCCAAAGCAATGAGTTTGTTCTTTCAGTACAACATACCTAGGCCCTCTGGATGACCAAGTATATTGATTTGCTGGCAGTTTTTCTCTTAAAGAGTATTCAGCAACCATCATGTCAGGTGAAACGTAGGCACCAACACCTGCAAAAAACATTCAAGTACTTTAAATGTGCAATGAATTTTTCTTAGCAGAAAAAAAATATTTGTGTGGTTTAAATTCATTATAAGAATTTTTTGCTTGACATGTAATAATGGAAACATGCATTTTCCGTATCATTACACCCAGATACTTTTACAAAGCAGCATGCTATGGACTAAAAATGTTCTATAATATTGAAATATTATGTAAACATCAAAGTTTCGTTTTTATTCAACTGGAATAGAATGTATTCACCTTCTAAATTTCATTCACAACAGATTACTTCTACATGTCTCCACTCTCTCCCACATGCCTTTGGCTGCGTTTACACTGTTACAAAGTACACCAAATATAGCTCAAAGCAATCTGTGTGAATTGGTTCATGTTCACATGGCTCATAGCTAGGCCACCTGGAGCAGATGGCCACATCCACACAGCTCAAACACAGCAATGAGACACTCATCACTTACTTTCCTATGTATCAAAGTGCCCAGAGCATGTAAATTACTGTCAAAGTCTGCTAAAGTTGTATTTTTAAAACACGATGTCATTGCACCTGTGCCACATACCTACAGTGTACACTCCATTTTCTTTATGGTACAAGCACTATGAGGATAGTAGAAAATTACCATACCAAGATAACAAACAAATTTGGCAAGATCTGCACCCATGCTGCCTGTGTGAACTAAGCCAACCTGTCAACTAGATTTTGCTTTACCCTCAAAAGACAAACAAAAAATCCCCAACCTATCTGGTTCACTCCAGATGGTAGTAAAAGAGCATGCAGAGTGAATGATCAATCAGTTCCTGGGGTGATACAAGTACACTGAACTGACGGAGTAGACGTGCTGTAAGAGCAAAGACAATGCAAACCTGAAAAGAGCTTGTAAGTTCCAGTTCCAACCCCTGTTTCATTAGTGAATTAATTGCAGATTAACTTCAGAAAGTAATCAGTGTTCTACCAGCTGTCCTGAAATACTGTCTCTCCAACTTTCAAATCTACATGCTGGTCTTCTTGCATGAGAATTCTGAGATTTAACAATCAGCTTGTGTAACTCAGCAATGCAACATCAGATTTATATAAAAGTAAAGACTAGGAAAGTTACCCCTAAATGCTAGACATTTTGCTAAGTTTTATATCTCAATCCTTCACTGAAATATCAAAAACCATACACTTAGACATTCAGAAAAACAAATTCTTATGGCAGTAATAGAGCTGCACAGAAGTGGCACTACAGGTGAAAGAATTCTTCCTCTAGAAGGACTTGTCTAGGTCATCACACAGGATCATTTTACATCCAAGTTAAATGCTTTGTTTCACTACAAATAGAAATCAGAGTATTTGATGAACACAGAAGATCTAAAATTGTGGTTCTGACAACTCAAAATGCATTACAAGTCCTTCCAGAACACTAATTAAAATCCAACTTGCTTGTACTTCTAAAAGTCAGATTTACAGCAGGTAAGGGTCCGAGTGGTGCTCTCAGAAGGCTACAGTTAAGACAGAAGCTGAATACTGCCAACACTTCCCCCAAAGGAAATGATTTACCTATTACACTAGATGTAGTTCCACCAGGACATCCTACTGTAGAAAGGCAAGGGCCATTATTTCCTGCACTTGAAACATAGATTACGTTGTGTTTCCACACCGCTTCATTAATAACTTCACAAATTCTCCTGATGTATAACAAAAAAAAAAGGTAATCAAAAATATTGTTTTCTTCCCACAGGGCAAAACCCCCGTTTCCTGTAGAATCTCTGTGACCAGTCACAGAACAAGGAATATTATGCAGCCTACTTCCCACACCCAGCAGAGGCAGTTCCAATACCGAAGTTGACCACAAAAGATATTTTCTAGTTTTAAAAAAAGTAACAGTTATGTAGCAAAATTATGTCTTCAGCCCCCCTCCCCCCAACTATGTGGTGTTCCAACTACAAAAATTCTTTATTATTCTGAACCATTTTTTCTACTATAGGCAGTTAAAAATATAAACTGCAACAGTTTTATGTTTATGAAATGTCTGAGCCTGAACAAGTCATCTTACTGACAGTTCATTTACACAAAGCTCAACAAATGTATGTCATTCATATTAAAATACTTTGTATCAACCGCAGTGGTACTCACCCAGAATTTGGCCAATGTGTTGCCTCTCCATAGCTATAGTTGACCAGATCACATTTGTATTTTATTGCTTCTATCATCTGATAAAGTAAAAATGAAAGCCAAAATACATCCTAATCATAGAATAAGTCAAGTAAGGAACAGCAAAGAACATCTGCTTAAACTGATCTGCTACAGATCTAAGAAAATGGGATAAGTTTCTTTTGATTCTAGAAAATACTTTACTTCAATGTTATTTAAGTGCTATTTCCCCAGTGAATAAACAGAACAAAAACCCCAGTCCCTGAACAGCCTTACTCTTGTCATGTTACAAGCTATAAATTAACAGTACCCCAAGAGAAAACTGCAGACTTCATTAGTATTTGCCTCAAATATCTGTACTCAATAACATAAAATTCTCTTTTCCTGTGCAGTTTTGCTAAATTCCCAAAAGTTGTAAAAACATTATAGTACATCTTTGTGTTGCTACAGCAAGATATACTATGGGCCACAAGTATAGTTTTTTATTTTCTGTTCCTTTTCTTGTGTGATTTTCATCCCCCATCAATTTATTATATGGAAAAGGTCTTGGGCCTTTCTTCATTAAAAAGGAGTTATATCTTTCCTCACTTCTCAGAAAGTGAGTAAGAAGAAAAACAAGAAAAGCAAAACAAAAATAAAACCCAACCAAAACCCAAATCATCCACACTAGGAGATACTAGTCTCCATGCTAGATTTAAGTATTCTATAGTTACTATGTAACTACAAAAAAAACCATGCTCACAACACAGAATAAGGAACTAGAAATATGTATACAAGTAACTTCACCCACATGTTAAGCTAGCCAGACACACTGCAACTCTGTTAGCCTGTAAAAATCTCTAAATGCTCCGTACAACAGAAGACTTGTATTAAGATATGTTTTAAAATACATTCTGGCATGCTTCACAGGTTTTTTTGGTTGGCTTATTTTTGTTTGTTCTGGATTTTCTTTGAGGAGGAGGGTTGTTGGCATTTGCTTGCTTACTTCTTTCTATTGGAAATAATCTAGAACTATAAAAGCACTCCCTATGAGCAAGTAGAGAACAAAATTGTAGAATACTGTGGAACACTAAGTCACACTGCTGAAATTGTTTAGTCAGTGAAATACCCACAGCTCTTATTAGACCAGTGCCAGTTTCCATTGTACTTAGTCTTGTATCACCAATTTTGATTGCAAGAATCTGAGCTCCAGGAGCCACACCATTTCGTTCCGGCTCTTCTGGAAAATATCCAGCTGCAATACTAGCCACATGTGTTCCATGTGCTCCTGAGGAAACAAAAAGTTGTATCACTGTATCTTTAGTGAAATTCATTCACACAAATTTAATACACTAATTAATTTTCATTTATTGAGCTTTAAGTATATAAATCCAGTTACCAGCCGGTCACAAGTGGTATCCTCCAGGGTTTAAGACTGTAGCCAGTTCTGTTTAATACCTTTATCAATGATCTGGATGAGAGCATTCAGTGCACCCTCAATAATTCTGCAGATAACACAAAATTGGGCAGGAGTGTTGATCTGCTTGAGGGTAGAAAGGCTCTACAGAGGGTTTGAACAGGCTGGATCAATGGGCTGAGGCCAGCTGTATGAAGTTCAACAAGGCAAAGTGCCAGATTCTGCACTTGGGTCACAACATCCCCATGCAAGGCTATAGGCTTGGGGAAGAGTGTCTGGAAAGCTGCCCAACAGAAAAGGACGTGAATGGTGGTCAACAGCTGCTGAATACAAGCCAGCAGCATGCCCAAGTGGCCAAGAAGTCCAACAGCATCCTGGCCTGTATCAGAAATAGTGTGGCCAGCACAACTGGGGAAGAGATCATGCCCCTGCTGAGGCTGCACCTCTAAGCCTGTGTTCAGTTCTCGGGCTTTCACTGCAAAAAAAACATTGAGGTGCTGGAGTGGGTCAGAAAAGGGCAACAAAGCTGGCATATGGTCTGGGGAACAAGTCTTATGAGGAACAGCTGAGGGAACTGGAGTTGCTTAGTCTGGAGAAGACAAGACTCGGGGAGGCCTTATCACCTCCTACAGCTACCTGAAAGGAGGCTGTAGTGAAGTGGGGGTCGGTCTCTTCTCGCAAGTAACAAACAACAGGACAAGAGGTACTGATCTCAAGCCAGGGCAGCTTTAGGAAGAAAAATTTCTTCCCTAAAGTATTTGTCAGGCATTGGAACAGGCTGAACAGGGAAGTAGTTGAGTCACCATCCCTGGAGGTATTTAAAATACAATGTAGACATACTGCTTAGGGAAACTGTTAACGTTAACGCACGGACTCAATCTTACAGGTCTTTTCCAACCTAAACAGTTCTACAGTTCTGTAAAATAAGCCCAGTGTTTAAATCACTTACTAAACAAATGTCCTGTTATTCTAAAGAAAAAAACAAAACACAGTGAATAGAAGCAACCTGGAAAATAAAACAGCTTTCTGAAGGGAGAAAGGAGGCAAGAGGAAGAGAAAAAGGATGTATTAACTTAATTCTGCTAACTGAAGTTACTTTAAAGTGTCAACACCTCCTACTCTAAGTTACGAATATTATACCGGAGATGATTCAGATAGTGGGGATTAAGTAAAAACAAAACTAAACAAACCAAAACAACCCCTCCCCCCAAAAAACCCAAACAAAAAGAAACAAAAAACAAAAAACAAAAAAAAAAAAAAAAAAAAAAAACAAAAACAAAAACTGTACAAAGTTTTTGTTGAGATAGAAAGGAATCTCTCAAAAAAATTATCATCAATTCAGAAACAAGAACTGCTTCTGTAGTTCTACTGACATAGGATTGTTTAATGATAAATTAAGAGAATTTTTCAAACCAAATATATCCACATCACTGTAACCACTCAGGATGCTTCCAAAACATAACAAGACTATATAAAGAACACATATTCAGAGTGGTTAGAGCCTCAGCTATAGCAACACCTGCCATCATGAAAACGTTTGGATAAACCAAAATAAAGACCAACATGCCAGGTATGTCTTAATTAAGATTCTTAAATTATACAAGCACAAAGCACAGCAACTAAAAATCAGTCATTACCTATATTTAAGAAGCAAAACAAAAAAAAAGGTATTTGAAAGTACTGTTTTAGGCATTAAGATGCAAGAACACCTTATAGAACACTTAAACAGTACACACTGTATTTATGTAGACATTTGAACATACAGTTAACTAAGCATTTGACACTGTCCCACACGACATCCTTGTCTCTAAATTGGAGAGACATCAATTTCATAGGTGGACCACTCGG